>KV417826.1:7317-50107 GCA_001630335.1 Athelia psychrophila
CCGAGCACTTCTACAACCTGGGTACCCCGCATGTCAACGCGAACAAGACGCTTTCGCCGCTGCTGCTGCTGAACCTTTCGCTGCTCTTGCTCCTGTTCACGACAAGTTACGCACTGGATAGTGCGGGTCACCACGCCGAGCCCGGGACAGCCCACGCCCGAGTTCTCGCTGACGCTACGGGAGGGGCAGGGGCGGGGGCGGGACACGTGCACCAGGAAGCAGAAAGGGAAGACCGCGTCGCTGGCGCCCCCGTCGCCGCCGCCGGAAACGTACACGCCCACCGCGTCGACATCGTTCCCCGTGTTCCCTGCGCCATCGTCATCTTCGCGCCGCCCACGCACCTCAGGCGACCGCCCGCGAAACTCAGGCGAGCGTCCGCGCACCGCTGGGGACCGACCTGGCACCGCTCAGTCCACTGCGACGCTCAGAGCCCACCCAGGTGCTTCACAGTTCGCGTTCGGTGCTTCGTCGTCCACGCAGCCACAGCATGCCCATGCTCCTCCCGCCTCGGGGCACAAGCACCAGCGCAGCTCGTCCTTTGGCCAAAAACGCCCCACGGGCCCGCTGTTCCGCAACCTGCACGACCCCTTCCCGGAGCTCAGCCGCCCGAAAACTTCTGATGGGCTCAGGGTGGCCCCCGGGGAGCTGCCGCTGAGCCGGGGCAGGGAGGGGCAGGTGACGCTCAAGTTGGTGCAAGGCGCGTGGGTGCGCACTCCCGCTGGGGAGGAGACCGAGACCGAGGCTGAGACGGAGACTGAGACGGATACGGGCAACGACACCGAGACGGACGGGGGGAATGAGACGGAGACGGAGGAGGGGATGACGGCGACGGCGAGCTCCGTCGACCACTCGTTTGACCACGCGGACATCCACGGCAGATTCGCTCAGCTGGGCGAACTGGAGGACTTGAGCGACTCGGATGACGAGGGGACGCTGGAGGGGGAGGTGCACGTCGCCGCCCGCGTGCGCATGCCCGAGGTCAACCTCGCGAAGTTCAAGAGCCGGGAGAGCCTGGCGATGCGGTGATGCGGTGATGTGGCTATTTTATTCTCTTATTTCGTTCTTTCATCAAAAACGGAAACTTAATGCTGTTGTATCCTGATACCTTTTAGCTGTTAGCCGTTTCTTGCACACCTTTACTACCCACGCTCCTTAGATTTCTTCTTCTTTTATATCTGCTCTCTTTCCTTCAACCTTCATTCTTTCAATCGGTCTTTAGCTTTCATTATTATTAATACGCATCCTCGCGGAGGATAATTGCTGAATTTGCAGAGATTAGAATAATTATACTTGTATCTTGGATTAGCTGTTTATCGCAATAGTCAACTTCAGTCGACTTCAAATATAAGAGGATATGATAATGTGTCGATAGGTTCGTCTGTCAGCTGCTCGTTGATATTGACCTGCAGTTCCAGTGCGGAAGTACCCTTCCACGAGATTATTGCAGGGGGCTGCCCTTTTGGCCACATAGACCGCATTCCTGGGGCATTGTTACAACTAACCAACAGGGATTTTCAAGGCGCGTTTGTTGTATCAGCGGACTGGGGCGAATTTACAGGTTCTTAGACGGTATAGTTATCACCCCAATGTATATCCACACCAGTAATCGGCCGCAGGTAGTGAAAGGGAAGTGTGAAGTTGAAGTCTTCATGTTGAAGTTCGTCGGATGGCCTTGATAAGCAACAACAAACAAAGTGCTCATTGTATGTGGCGCGACACTTCTGTCGGCGTGACAACAACAGGTGGCACTTCCTATTTTTTGTTGTCCCTTCAAGCATCACTTCATCCTTCTCTCGCGGTATGACAGCGTGTCTGAGAGAGACGGATCTATGAACACCCTTTGCGAGGCCAACATGTGACCGATCCTCGAGATACAAGTCGCCATCGATGCGCCGCCCTATTCAGCTTGGTTTACATCGCCGGCCGCCTCACCTAGCGCTACATATTTTGATCCCTGTGGCTCTCAGCGTATGCTACACTCGAGGCTGCGTTCTATCTGCTAAATGTAACGCCTGCGGCATTAATATTGGCGTCTTGAGAAGGTCCGCTCATCGCGTTGTACCCAGACTGCCCAGCCTTGATGGGACGTCTATATGAGCAGGATTCAAACGACACTCGGAAGCAAGCTGGAGAGGGCAAGATCGATCCCAACTCGTGGAGAAGAGTGGTGGTACGAGTATTGGGGTGACGTTCGATCCTGTGCAGAAGCTACATCGGCCGTTCGTGTGATATATGGTCTGTCTCCGTCCTCTTTTTGGCCCGCTTATCCAACGACTGAATGATGCCCCTTGCCACAGATCGTCTGCATAGACACATTCTCCTGCTTCTCCCTCCTCGCCACCGGTTTCACACACTATGCCACGCTCAACTGGTTCGCCATCTTTCCCTTGCGTCCCTTGGCACTTTTCTCCAGGGGGGTCGACGGATGGCACGCAGGAGTTGAGCTACGCGTACAAGCCGCATAGGATTGCGATGCAGTTGCCGACTGTGTGCTTGCGTGGTATCGGGGTGCGTATCCTCCCCTCTTCTCTCTTTCCTTGTCTTTTCCCTTCTTTCCTTATTTTCCTTGCTACTTTACTCTCCCCCTCACAAATCCGTACAATCAAACCTGGTACTGCGAAAGAATCATGCTGACCCCTCCCCATTCCAGATTGGAATTTGGCCATAACTGTGCTTCTGCACCGACTTTGTCACGCAGGACCCGGACGTGGGCATCCTCATCATCGAGACCCTGCCCATCAGCATTCACATCGCGGGCCCGTTTGGGAGGATTTTTCATCCGTCCCCCCCACCCTTTCAACACGGGCATCGACATGGATTCCAAGGAGACCTCGCCCCTCATCCCCAATCACAGCTTCGAGCGCTCAGTCCTTGCCTCGCGCCTCTACGGCAAAGTCTTTTTCAACTGGATCCTTCATAACGAACCCTTGAAAGAGCACATAGAAGCTTGGACCGGGGTACCCCTCCTAGTCTCCACCCGTGCGATTCCTGGTGTCCTAATGGGACCCATTTAGCGGCGGGAACCTTACAAGCAGCGAAGTACTTCTTCACCTTCTCCAAATCCATTATTGGGTCGTCCTCGCGCAGCTCCACCTCCGTCTTCGTGCGCACCTCCGCCAGTCGTCCTTTCAAATAACATGATCCGCGAGAAATGCCGCGCCATCGGCATACTCATATCTGCGTCCAAGCTCGCAAAGGATCACCCTTGCCACTCGACGACTGTCCTCGAATGGCGGTAGAAAAAGACGTATGCGATGGAGGGATGATGGCAAAGCAGGGGGGGAAGGAAGATAGTGCCGTTTTACCTGGACCGGACCACGCAACAGTGTTCGATACGTGGGTCAGGAGGAAGTGTTGCTCGAGATGCTCGGGCGGATCATCACACTCGAGTAGACGTCTGTCATTACGAATCTCGTCGGTCCTGTCTCCATTGCCCCTTACTGTTATATCTGTTTCATACACTATACCTGCTACCTGTTAACCTACCTAGTACCTGTTGAGTTCACTTAGAATTGTGCATACCTAGATGCGATCAGCTCTTCATCAATGCAAGTCTGAAGCTTACTAAAGTCATCCTCGGCAATACGAGTTAGATAAGAGTTACACATGATATTCAGGATATGTGGTACAAGTGCACGTAGTTTCATACTTATGAAACTCCTTTTACATGGGTGCGCCAGGCCCAAGCCAGACCGCCGGCTCGTTGCTCCCTAGATCACTCCCTTCGCCCTCATCGTCGTCTGCACCACTCTCTTCGTCTTCTCCGTCCGAGTCGTCGTCCGAGTCGTCCGAGTCTACATCATGGACTTCAACGGGTTGAAATGTCACATCGAGGACCTTCTCCCGTGCGAAGCAAAGGAGTCGATCGGGCGGCTTCCCCGCGCAAAACACAACCTTCTTGATGGGATACTTTACACCTTCCCGTCCGCATATGAAGCTCCGGACTAGTGCTGCTTCTGTCTCATCGGTGAGGTGCAGCAAGGTCAAGCATTCCAGCCTCGACCACACAGCCGCCTTCCCAGAGTCCGCACAGTCCTCATCTGCAGCTATCAAATTGGGGAAGACGTCTCCTATCATATGGGCCGACACGGCCAGGCGGTGGAGGTTCGGGAACGTCTGCGGAATCTTGTATTGAACACCGCGCATGTCGATGCCGCACAGTTTCAGTGATTTCATTCGAGCACCGGGCTTGCCGATCAGTGCCGCCAATACCGCTGCTATCTGACAACAATTGAGATGGTAGAGTCTCAGATCCTCGAGCAGAGGCATGCAAAGAGAATTCAAAACATTGGTGGGGTAGTTGTAGTAGTCTCCTGTGGCAGCATCACATGCATCACCCAGCAGGCCTCCGAACGCAAACCTCGTCAGCGCCGGCAGCTCTACTTTGGGCCATGGCATTGGAAGTTCGCCAGGTCCGTGAAGCACCTGGATCCCTTGTAATCTGAGGGATTGTAATGTCATCGAAGCTTCTTGGAGAATGCGGATGAATTCCGGCGCGTGAAGGTCGGTCCCCTGTCCGGTGTGCCATTCAAGAGCCGTGAGTGACAGTGTCGTGACTCTTTCCAGAGGGACGTGGCACTGGAGCGGGCTTATTCCGAGCATGTTCGCGGATGTTAGGAGAGGGGCTCCACCCATAAACATGTCCCGAGGTCGCGGCTGTGGTATCCAGCATTCGGCATCCAGCCCGCCGTCGAGAACCATGTCAAAACATGCCAGCCTCGGGCAACTGGCGCTCTTGAGGCCGTGCAAAGCATCGAAGGCGCACACACGGCTCGCGAAATACAGATGGAGTGTTCGGCACCTGGCGAGGTGCAGTATGGCGGGATCAAAGGGCTTGAGCTCCACCTCCTCGTTGTCCATGCTGATGACCACGCCGGCAGCATCAGCCTTGAGAATCCATTCACGGTCGTCTGCGTAGCGGATTTCGAGATCGATTTCCTTTGATCTTCCCATGCAAAGCTTCGCGAATGAAGATTCCCCACGAGGTACTAGATCAATTGTGTTCCAAAGAAAAGGATCGTATATGGAGATGTGCCTCCAGCGTGAAGAGACATGGGAAAGAGTGAGGGATGTGGTGGTCGAGCCGTGGTGGAATGCCTCTCTGAAGAAAGCACTGAGAATTTCGGGTGAAACCTTCGATATAGGCGATGCAGATTGCCCCCCATGCATAGCAAAGTTTGCCATCTGAGATGGAAGGACTAAATATGATATGTATTCAGTGAAATGGCCTCCCATGAATATAGAGAACAGTATATACCCAGTGGCTCCATGTTGGCTCAATTGCTCAATTGATGGCAAGTTTGGATGCGGAATTCGACAACTACAAGAAGTAGTAGTGCCGTTAGCCAGGAGCATATTTATGAGAGATGGTGAGAATAACCGACCTAATCGTGCAAGTATATATACCACAGCGGAAAGGTCGAACCAGGCGGGCATGTGTCGTCGAGATTAATATTACTGTCCTCAACCAAGTTTGTTGTGGTTTGTTGCATTCGGCGTTTTTGCTATTGATACTCTTGGGACACATCTGCATATCAATAATCTATGACTTCCGGTGCAATTGCCACTGGGAGACTAAGGTCTTCGAAGATAATGGAGATTTTATTGAGATTCGGGTGATACAATAATAGTGATTACCAGCCAAAGGCCATCTGTTGGCACATCCTTGTGTTGAGGCTCCCGAAACGGCCTTGGGCAGCACTCTTCACCTTCGTAAGAGATGGTACAACTGTCGTTAGCATTGCGTGGCCCTTTCACATCTGTCACCCCATGATGATACCACCACGACGTCGCCCAAATGACCTTCAACACTAACGCGAGCATGAGCGCGAGGCGTTCTACCGAACGATGAAGAGGCGCGAGAGGGGCTTGAAGCACAGGTGCATGTGTTGGCGCGTCATGTGGGGGCCCGTAACGATCAATATGGAGCAGAATCGCGAATCCCAAATTTCAGGTGATGACTCTTCAATGAGAGCAGGGCTTCACCGTCGTCACTGGTGGTGAAGGAGCGGGAGGTGATTCCGAACATGATACTGTGGGGGCCTATGCGATGATACTAGGTTGATTATCGATTGCTCCTAAGAAGTTGATACCGAGGATCGAGAGGTGGGTGTCGGCGTGCAGGTTATATGTATGTTTGAATGGTATGCAAGGACATCCAATTGATAGGCGTGGTGAAAAAGCTAAAGAGTAAGATACAATGTTCAGTAGACTTCGAGATGAACAACACGGAAACGACGCACCTAGGAGGTAGACGTCCGTCTACATACATTCCCAACTATTTCCTCAAACCCCGACTCATCTAAGAGCGACCATTTGAGCCTTCTAAAGTCGTTATAATTAGGATTTGAGGTATGATGTTCGAACCAAGCGCCGGCGATGGTCAGGCGTCGCAGTTGGTCTTCGTTGAAGAGGGCCTATGCAAGGACATCGAGGTTTGCGATTCTCGAAGGTGTGATACAGTTTGAACACCGAATAGCTGGAAGGGAAAGACATGCTGTTCAGGAGCTGATCTGTTTCGAATGAGATAGGTGCGAATGTGGACGTGGTATCGGGCTCACATCCTAAAGATGACGGTGGCGCTGTGCTGTCGTAGGACGCGTGCCGAAAAGAGAAAGATGGAGCTCACCAATCCCGTAGTGATGAAATAGCTTCCGCGATGGTGGTCGATGCGATGCGAAGTCGTTCGTCTTGCGCCTGGTACAAGTGGCTCCCCCCAAGTGTATGTGCATGTCTTGGAGCGTGTGGATGGAGAGCGCGTGTATGTACCTGGACGCGTGGTTTAGCATAATATCGGAGTTAAAGATACTGGAATGGCGACATGCCATGCAAACACTGGCCGACCGAGGATAGTTGGAGGGTGTCTCGCTGATTGGCGGGTCCGCGGTCAACACTTGAAAAGTGGTTAGAGCAATATATCCGTGAAGTTAATTTGACCAATGGCGCTGCTACCCCGAGAGCACTGTCGTCCATCCTTGCACTTTTACACCCCTCCATCTCATCACCATCTATATATCATGCATTAGTCAGCATGGAGCGTAAAACAAGTAAGAAAGCCCAGCACGCACTTATCAATCACCCTTGAAATTGTGGTTTGAAACGTGAAAGATGACCTCGAAGTTATCATGCGGCACGACACCCGTTCCAACCTACACAAATGGTCAGTGAAGTACTCACAACAGAAGGAAGCCTCAGCGAAGTGACCTACAAAGCTTCCAGACACAACTATGGTGAGCTAGGGTTACTTTCAACTAGGCCACAACGGACGGTGATTCGTGAAGCTGTGAGTGATTGCCATTGCCATTGATCCATGTCGATGGGGCATAGCTCAATGCAGTAGTACGGCGTACAGCTGGAACGCCAGCGAGACTCTGACCGTGAGTTGGGTCTGGCCCTGGTCTGGCTCGAAGTTCCGCACAACCCTATCCAAAATCTCGCGCAATGTTTATGGCCGAGTCTGACGTGGTCTTGTGCCGGTGCAGCGCAAGAGATAACATGAATGGCTATGGGTCCAAAGAAGTCACAGAGCACGGCTGGATCTTCGGATTGAGCAAGAAAACAGAGGCACAGCCAAGGTACAGCGGGATTTCGAGAATATGTTATGGTGACGGCAGAACAAAGTTGTGGTGGTTTGTTTACCAAGAGCCTTGGGAGGTGGCGTGTGACATGTGCCGCTCTCAAGCTTTCGTGTATCCATCCGATTCCAACCAGCCACAAGCTCCCAATCATGCAAAGCGCTTAGCAATCCTAGTTGGTGCTTAGGCATAACCTTAGCACTGTGTATCTTTCATTTCTTGTAAAATCACTCTGCCAGCCTTCGTGAGTCGTCGAGCACGTCGCAAGTCAAGCCGTCCACACCGACATATATTGTAATGTTCTTGTAGTGAATCCTCCTCAAAAACACTGTCTAAAACTATCTCAACTAGGATTGAGGGATTCGCCTGTGACTCGGTGGTGAGCTCTATCCCCATCGAACACAGCCGCAGTGATGTCCTTGCTGTCAGCGGCTGACCTTGATGCAGTGTTGGCTACTTTCGGGACGCTGTACGATAATTCCAATTATCTTCGACTTGAGACCTCTCTTCCTCTGGAATATTTTCCATGCTTTCACCCATTCGGTCTCCAAGCTGCTCCCTACCGGTTTGCCTTCGTCTTGGTTATCCTCTTCTCCTGCGCTGTTCCTAGCCGTCCTAGCCAAGGCCACCATGCTCGAGGGACATATGCCTTGACCTTGCGCTCATTAGACCTGGTTGCCCGCAACACATTCCCGCAATATTCTCTACGCAAATTCACATCAGCCCCATGCTCGAGCAGCAGCCGGACGGTTTCGTGGTAGCCTCCCTCCGATGCGGCCTGCAGTACAATACCGTGTATTCCTCCGGGGGCATTCACATCTGCGCCGCTCTCAAGCAGCAACTGGACGGTTACACTATAACCTTCTCCCGACGCGGCATGCAGCACAGATTCAGCGATGTAGGGATAGCTTCCCAGATGCCTCTCTCAGCTCAGATCTAATCGATCGTTACTTTTCCCGCTCAGCTTTGGCTCAGCTCTTGGTGTTACAGCGCTACTGCAAAAGCCTTTCGCCTCACACAGGGTACGCCGACGACTCCCTCGAAGCTACTACCCTACCGGCGATCGCTAAACCCGCGCACGACCCATCATATTTGCAACATGCATATGTCCGAGTCTCGCGATTTTACAGGTTTCTCCGATGGATTGTAGCGTTAATTTTCTACCCAGGCAACGTGGGGAGCTCGCTTGTTTTCCGCAGCGAGGATTGCTAGGCCCGACCTGAGCAGGTCAAGTTATCTCCCTCTCTATCCGACTCCATCTTTCCATCGATCACCTATCATCTCACAATATACCCGGATCACTGAACTACTGAACTTCCCCCTCGAATCCACCTCACAGAGCGGTATGTATCGGAATACTATTTCGGCTATCGGGAGCAGACTTTCTCCAATCCTTGCGAGTTATCTAACGTTCTATGGGAATTCTATTTATCGTGATGCCATCGCCAGGAAGTAGAGTGGAAAGCGAGGGCCAACAAGGAGACTTTATGCTTTGTGGGGAGGGGAGAGGAGGAGCTTGGTCGGGTTTGATGGGACTTGGAGCGGGCTCGGCTGGGGTTGTGGACTTGTAAAGTAGAGACGTAGATGGTGCATCGAGTTCTCTCTTTAAAATTAAGGGTGCTGTTCCGGCCTCATCTTTTCCTTTTGTCATGAAATGCGTGAGATATGGCGTGCGCAGAAACCAACAGCTCCTTTCTCGCGGATCCGCCGGACGTTATGTACCGTGTCTGTCCCGGGGAGTCCGAATCGCTTTTATACGCTTTATCATATTGGTGTTAATTAGAAATCACAGTTAAGTTCAACTCCACAGATGTAAACAATGCTGGGAAGTAGGGCGCCTCCGGTGCGTGAGATTCATGTCCTCTGGATGCGCCCATCCGAATCCGTTTTGCCTTCGATTTGTGTCACAAAATTTGCATATTTCGTGGTTTAAATGTCCAATTTACAGCCGTATCGACTATCAAAAATGTTCCAATTGAACTCCTTGAAGCATTCTTTCGACGCGTATCTTCGAGGCTATATCAAAACATCGAGGAACCTAAGTATCCCAAGTCCGACGTCACTGGTCATTTGAGTCTGAATCTATACTTTGCACAATTAAATAAGAAGTACAGGTTGAAGCGAAAGACAATGGAATGAAGGCTGATCAAATGTGAGGCATGAATGTCGTCCACTGCACAGTCTGGTATGCAGCGAACGGCAGCCCTCTAAGCGATGTGAATGAGAGGATGATAAGGATGAGGCGAACACAGATATACACGATAATAATCGGGGTGAACAGGACACCCAGTAGGAACATGTTTACTGTCTTTGCGTACGTGCGGCGCGCGGAAAGAAATGCCAAGTCAGGGTCTGTACAAGTCAAACTCACGACACGGCGTGTGGCCACGAAAGCGAATAGCAGACCCAGATAACCGATACCACCGAGAGCAGCTGGAACGGCAATAATGGCGATTGCAGAATACCGCCACAGCGTCTGTTCAAAGGGCGATTGGAAGTCCGAGTTCCAAGCGATGCAGTGCACCGCCCCAAATGCCATCGCCACAGCAATAACAGCGACGTCGGCCCTCACGCCGTCATTGATGCTGGGCTTCCCGGCCCAAAATGTCGGGACTCCGAGGCCTTT
This sequence comes from Athelia psychrophila, assembly GCA_001630335.1. Lineage (NCBI taxonomy): Eukaryota > Fungi > Basidiomycota > Agaricomycetes > Atheliales > Atheliaceae > Athelia > Athelia psychrophila. The sequence goes on from KV417826.1 coordinate 17,518, forward strand.
GCGTTTGCTCAGGTCCACATAATCGTCCTGCCATCCAATCATGTAGATGCCGATCCCCTCCCAAGCTGAATTATACGCGAGGAGTGCCCCTTCCTCGACCGCCTCCTCCGGCACGCGGACTGCGCAGCTGACGTTGAGCGGCTTGTGCCACCAAGCCACGTACATGGCCACGGTTATGACCGTGTACGCGAGCGTCATAACCTCTAGCCTTGTCGTGGGAAGGCCTTCGGCGCGTCGTGCGATGCACTGCACCACAAACCAGATGGTCTGGCCGATGGCAACGCCCTTGGACAGCCAGTCCCCTTTGCTCCTGTCCGAGATCTCGTCCGCCGTGGGGGGGACGAGGTGGCCGCGCGCGACGAGCTCAAGGACGTTCGCGGGAGAGAGCGGATACAGTGGCCCGTCTTCGTTGTAAAACTCGAATCCGCCCATGGCGACGAGGAAAGCGTGCGCCATCGTCCAGCCTGTGTTAAAAGTGAGCAAGGACAATATGATCTATAAAGACTGAGATATACGCACACTCATCTGCCCTTGCCACCCGCTTTGCAGCGGCGAAGAGGTCACATTGACACCCACGCCCGTCGCATTTGTCGCAAGTGACATCGGATTTGAATGAATCGGAACGGCGGGTGATGAGCGGAATTTGGTCGAACTCTGTGCTGGTGGATATGGATCTGTCGCGGCCCGACTCTTCCTCAGCACACTCGGCGCTCTCCGCCGGGTCGTCCCCCCCTGTTCGCGCCTTTATAGCATTCAATCTGGCTTCTTCCAGCTCCCCGGTTAACTTCCAGGCCAAGATCGACTGTCGCATAGCCCAAGCCAAGATCATTTCGGGCGCGAAAAAGGCCACAAAAAACACCATCAGGGACACCTTCTGATTGCTAACTGCGCGCTTGACTGTGCGCCAGACCCACACCACACGTCCGGTGGGGGCGTCCGGGTCGCGGGATGGCGCTGGCTTTGGCGCAGGGATATTCCGGTGAACTGCGAACCACGCGCAGGCTAAGATCGTCACGAGGCAGCTTTGGACGATGTCCTTCAGGGTCCTGCAGTTGTCGATGTTGTCGCATCTTTGCGACGAACTGGTGGCGTTCACGGAGTCTGCACGGAACGAAAAGGAGGTGTCGGAGGTGGGAAGCTGGGAAGTCGTGGTCGTGTTGACGGGATGGGCACCGACACCATCGAGAGAGCGCATGACAAGATAGATCGTGGAGGAAAGTAGAGGTAGCATCGATGTGTGCGTGATCCAGTGCGGAAGATGCAGAGCTCGGAATGTGTGATTTCAAAGAATGTAGAGATTTCAAGACAACGGCTGGCGCTAGATATAAGCACAACTGTACAGCAGATGCGTTTCGAGGGTTGCAGCTGTGAGTAGATCGCAACTAGTAGGTCTGTTAATGTGGCGTTCCGCTTCCGTTCCGCCCCCACTGCGCCTCCTCAGATACTGTAACTTAGTCCTAGATGTTCAGGATTGACTGCTAAATATCGCCGAGCTCAAGCCGAGCTTGCTGAAATCCGCCCAAGATGCGGTCTCTCTGGACCTCTCTGGATAGCAAGTGCTGCAAGGCTAGTCCAGAAAAAAAGATGTGAAGCGTGAGGACGAGGTGTAAGTATGGGAAGTGAAGGATAGTTTGATATCAAGATGTCGTGGCGAGGAATGGGTCGGCTTGGGGTCGGCGATAATGGGGCGTGGCTTCGGGAAGTGGCACAGCCTCTTGCGCTGTAACCGCCTAATTGGTCTGCTCTTATCACCACATATTCTCACGATCTCAAACGATGTCCACTGCACAGGCAGAGATAGGCAGAAACTCAGGAAACTTCAACTCGATCGCTAGCCTGACGTGACACGGACAATGATACGCGCGCACTCCCAGATTGCGGGGGGTGCCCATAGTGAGAGCACGAGTGGGAGCGGGGAAGTGACGATACGCCGACGCTGACGACCCCCGCCCCCTGTACGACCGTGGTGCTCCTAGAAGTCGGGCGCCGGTGTCGCCCACCGCGACGACTAGACGGCAACGACGACAACGAAGGCACGCTGAGCAGGCACGGTCAACCCTTGGATGGGAAGCCAGTGGAGTGGACGTTCTACGAGCGCCCGCCATCTACGTCCACGCCCATCCCCTCTGTCTCGCAGCTCGAGGTGCACCCGCGAGAGTCCGGGTTATTCTCCTCGGAGTAAGTCTCTTCCCTGTTCTCCTTTCTTGCCCTGCCCACTCTCCTAATCTCAAGTACCAAACCCATACTGACACTACGATCCCAGATCCACACCCAGCCTTCCCTTCGCGCACCACTCCATCGACTTTCCCACCAGCCCCGTCGTGCACCCGCACGCGAGCAGGAACTCCCACTTCTAGTACAAAGCATGCCCCCGAAAACGCCGTATACGTACCACACCGCCCCTCCTACCCGCCGTCGCACCCATCTCCCGTGCACGAGCTGCCCGAGCACTTCTACAACCTGGGTACCCCGCATGTCAACGCGAACAAGACGCTTTCGCCGCTGCTGCTGCTGAACCTTTCGCTGCTCTTGCTCCTGTTCACGACAAGTTACGCACTGGATAGTGCGGGTCACCACGCCGAGCCCGGGACAGCCCACGCCCGAGTTCTCGCTGACGCTACGGGAGGTGCAGGGGCGGGAGCGGGACACGCGCACCAGGGAACGGCGTGCGGAGAGCGCGGACACGATCCCCGGTATCGCACAGGAGGTGGAGGCTCATATACAGGGCCTGACGCTGAAGAGCAACGGGCGTCAGTCCGCGATGATGCGCTTGTTCCACGCGTCGCTGGTGCCGAGCAGGAGGGCGAGTCTCGAGAGTTGGAGGTCCAGGAGTGTGGCGAGTGGGTGGATGGAGGAGGGTGGGGATGTGGATGTGTGCAGGAGCGACGTGTGCGAGCGCGTCAAGTCCTGGCAGCGCGCACAGCAGCAGCATCAGCAAGCAGAAAGGGAAGACCGCATCGCAGGCGCCGCTTTCGTTCCCCACCCCGTCGCTGCCGCCGGAGACGTACACGCCCACAGCCTCGACATCGTTCCCCATGTTCCCTGCGCCGTCGTCATCTTCGCGCCGCCCACGCACCTCAGGCGACCGCCCGCGAAACTCAGGCGAGCATCCGCGCACCGCTGGGAACCGACCGACCTGGCACCGTTCAGTCCGCTGCGACGCTCAGAGCCGACCCAGGTGCTTCGCAGTTCGCGTTCGGTGCTTCTTCTTCCACGCAGCCACACCGCGCCCATGCTCCTTCCGCCTCGGGGCACAAGCACCAGCGCAGCTCGTCCTATGGCCAAAACGCCCCACAGGCCCTCTGTTCCGCAACCTGCACGATCCTTTCTCCGAGCTCAGTCGCCCGAAACTGCCCCTGTTTCTGATGGATCCAGGGTGGGCCCCAGAGAGTTGCCGTTGAGCAGAGGCAAGGAGGGACAGGTGACGTTTAGCACTCCAGCTGGGGAGGAGACCGAGGCTGAGACCGAGGCTGAGACTGAGACGGAGACGGAGACGGGCAACGAGACCGAGACAGACGCGGGGAATGAGACGGAGACGGAGGCGGGGATGACGAGGATGGAGAGCTCCATCGACCACTCGTTTGACCACGCGGACATCCATGGGAGATTCGCTAGACGAACTGGAGGAGTTGAGCACTGGAGGGGGAGGCGCACGTCGCCGCCCGCGTGCGGATGCATGAGATCAACCTCGCGAAGTTCAAGAGCCTGGTGATGCGATGATGTGGTTATTATATTCTCTTATTTCGTGCCTGCGTCAAAACTGCCGTTGTATTCGGATACCTTCAAGCTGTTAGCTGTTTCCTGCATACCTTTACTGCTCATGTTCTTTAGATCTCTACGCTTTTAGATTTGCGCTCTTTCCTTCGAGTTTCGTTCTATACTTGTATCTCGTATTATCGTCATATGTGGGTATAGTGCTCGTGATAAGCTTAAGCTTGTATGGAGCAGGAACCATACAGTACATGCTACGACGATAGCACACCGCCATGTAGTGCGCACGGAGGAGGGTTTGGCCGTAAAATAGCATGAACGAATTTCTATACAAATCCGACATCAATGTGACATGTGCACAGAAGTTCTACGATACGAGCCCGGCATCCACCCATAACGCAGTAATGTAAGAAACTATATATTTTCATGTAGACTCGCTACAAGTCGACGTTCGGAAGCTTTGCGTCTCTTTGACGGATTAAGAAAAGAGACGTGAGCTTGCGAACGGACTGGATTACCTTGTCAGTCACATAGCAGGGTCACACTTTTGTGACATTTACCTTAGAAAATTTTTGCTACTCGAAAAAAATGAAAGTTTACAAATGCCATGAAAATAGCTGTACTATTTTTCGTTTGAATTCTACGATTTTCGTGAGCACAGGAGAGTCTTTTCAGTCAGCGTCAAGCAAAATAGCGGAAGTAAAGTGTAAGTGACAGCTGACAGTGACAGCGAGATGAAATCTAAGCCTCATGCCGCTACCCTTCACACCCTTCACTTCAGTCTCTCGACAACATCTGATGGTTTATTCCGGCGTTGAATAGATGCATAGCATGTATTTGGTGAGTACTAGTTAACTACGTCGTCGGAAATGTGTTTGCTGATGGGTCCAACGATCGCGGTAGCGGCGAGGACTCGGATATGTCTGAATTCCTTGGGTGCGTATATCCTTCGAGCGCGAACACTGACTGACTGCCTCCCACGAAGCAGACAGGCTCCAGCGCCGGCTGTGCGCTATTAGTGACGGCTCTCCGTGTCCTTTTCTTCTGCCCAGTCCCCTCCCCGTCACTCTCTTCCTCCACCACGCGCTTGGTACCCCTTGGCTTTGTCGGCAAACGCTTCATCGGGGGGATGTCCATCACTGTCAACAACTCGAATAACTCGTCGCCATACCTCTCTTCCCATTTCCACTGGCCTGCCAACACATCCGACAATCGCTTTCGTGTGGGGAAGGGCCCGACAGATGAGAGCAACTCGAGGCTCTCATCCTTCAGTATCCCCGATGCGTCAAACATCGATCTGGTAAAGTCGCGCCTCCTGACGTCAAAGCGCCACGCATTGAGTTGGATCTGCACAGGCATGTACGGCTGCCCGCGCATAATCCTCGCTTGATGTTGCGCTGGCAGAACTATTCCCGGACGTGTCTTGTTGAGGAGTTCGGGGCAGCACAGATCGCAGCATGGAACAGTTGGTGCTGTGAATTGGAATTAAGTTGATGCATACCGTGTATAAAATGATGCACTAACACGGAGTTTTATTCTGATAGATCTCCGTCAATACTGCACGTCGACACTTGCCTGTCTGCGCCAGCACATACAGGCCCTCGTCTAGGCCTTCCGGATCGATAATTGGCTGTTCGCGCACAAAGATCATGTCGTGCTTTCCGTCGCGAGCTCCTCTTCTAATGCCGCAGGCGTTTGTGTACACTTTTCCACCCTTTCCCTTCTGCTTCGTCAGCTTACGCGCTCGCCCAGATCTTCGCGGCTTCCCCTTCCCTTTCGACGTTTTCTGGCTTGTCGGAGCCACCTCTTCGTCAGCATCCTCTGCGCTAGGATCAACCTTGTACGCGGATGGCTCCACTAGGAGCACTGCCCAGCCGGTGCGATCTCTGCCTCGTGCTGTGCGCCCCGCCCTTTGCACAAAGGTCGATGTCGATGCGGGCAGCTTCCACTGCACAACGAAATCTATATCAGGTATATTGCAGCCCTGTCTTCAACGTCAGAGCAGAACTAACTTGTATATTGAAAATAATAGCTCACCATTCCAGCTGCATCTGTGCACACCAGAATTCGCACCACGCCACGTCGGAACAACATCATCACCTTTTCAAGATACTCTCTACTATGTGCCGCGTTGTACGGCCGTATGAGACCCGCTGATCGCAGATGGGGAGGTAAGATTTCCGCCAAGTGATCTTGTATCCTGATGCCCTCGTTGATGTCATCTGCATAGATAAATCCTTTGTCGAGGTCTGTGGCCACCTGTGGGTCCTCGCCAACCACGAAATCCAAGTCGGCATAAGTATTCATGGGGTGTTGGATGGATCGAACGATAATCGAGACGTTCGGACGGTCGTTTCCGATATCTATACTGACGAAATCCCTTCCAAACTGTAGCTTTGCAAGAACATCATTTCGTACACGTGCGGCCAAGGTTGCGGATACAGCAACCACTGGTGTGCCTCGAGGTAAGAATGCTCTTATCATCCCTAGTGTGCCGTATTTCTTACGGAACTCACTTCCCCAGTGCGAGACAACGTGAGCTTCGTCTATGGCCACGGAGAAGACCCTTTTTCCGAACTGGGGGTTCTTCAGCACCTCGCGGATGAACCGCTTAGACAGCAGCATTTCGGGGGAGATCAAGACGATCTGCCACTTCCCTGCTACTATATCCTACGCAGAGGTCAGTATTCAAACTACTAGAGATAATGGAAGCGGCTCACATTGAGTACATTCTGGTTACATCCACCATGACGACTATTGACTGCAACTGCCTTCAGCTTGAACTCCTTTTGAAAGGTTTCAATCTGACCCTTTGGTAAGTCCTTCTTTTCAATATTTCAGTTCACAAGCTTACTCGCCTGCTCTTCGTGTAAAGATAGTAGTGGCGAAACCATGATAGAGACCTTGCCCGCAGTGCTCGGGTGCACGAACGGGCCAGCGACAACACCTGTCTTGCCAGACCCCGTCTTTGCATGAAGGAGGACATCTTTCCCCATTAGCTGAGCGCGTATGGCCTGCATCTGAAATTCTTGAGGTCCGTCTTCCCAACCAAATTGTGCTTTGATCAGGTCTTCTAATCCTTCCATATCCTTAGTTGTCAGTGGTTTCCTCTCGGGTAGATCTTGAGGTGGTGGCTTTGAATTCCGTGGCCTCTTCAACCGATGTCGGGTTCCTTTGGGTGCGAGTGGTGTAGCCATAGTCGCTGAGGTTAATTGATGAGCGGCTGAGGTCAATTCAATTTTCTCTGATTTGTTGCACGAAAATGTCACGTGAACTTTGATCTGTTCCCTCTCGTCTGCTCGTCTCTGCTGCATCCTGTGTGCTACGACTCAAGTTCAATACATGGTTTTCGAGAATGCAATTCTCTTTCTACGGGATGCTCTCATCTCGCGAGAGTTTGCAGATGCAGTGAAGATCGGAGACTCGGGGCGTGTCATTCTTGTGCTGAAGGTCTGGGCATTGAGTTTTCGAGGGAGTGGACGAACAAAGTATGCTTACGAGATGCTACATCTCATCCACAACCTCAGTAATGTGTGGCCGAAATCTGTATGGTGAGTTATTCAGTCTATTTGACAACGACATGGGCCTGACTCCTACGCAATGTAGCAAGCTCGTACTTGACAATTGGCTCCTGAACCCTACGGGGAGGCCGAATTCATGGGTAGAGGTGGATCTCATGCAAGAGCACATGAATTATTGGATTAAGGTAAGTATCAGATAATGACTGTAAGAATTAAGCTCTAATACCCCTAGCAGAGCTTCTACAAAGCTCACGGCAGCTCTGCATCATGGGAATGGTTAGAAATGATTGCGCCATGTGTTGAGGTGCTTCGACACCTGGCGAAAACCATGAACGGGCTGCTCGGTGTCGACTCGGGAACGCGGCATGAGCCTGTGGATCTCACTACAGACATTCCGGAACTTATGGTGAGCCTGGACGACCTACATGTGTATCGAGAACATCAATTTCGTATTCTTGATGACGATGACCCTCCTACTGTTGACATTGTAACTGCAGGCCTCCAGAGCATCTCCGATGTCTCCAACAGTCCACTAGATGAGTTTAATAGCGCATTCAGCAAGTTGCAGGCAAGAAGCAGACTCACACCCGTGGTTGGAGGTTCAGAGCACCCTACCCATACACTAGCACCCCCTATCGATAGCATTCCCACTCCAGAGCTACGACCCAATGGCCAGAACGACTCAAGCATCCCTTCTCCGGCTTGCGAGAGCGACGATGAAACCAAATCCGGTGACAGCGAGAGCGAGAACGGCAGCGAGTTGGACACATGGGCGCAATATCGGATCGCGTTCGAGGAAGCTAGAGACGAGTTGGCTGAGCCAACATTGACAAGAGATAGGGCAGAGGATGTTGCGCTAGATATGGACGAAGACGACTACGAGAGTCAGAGTAGCGATGATGGGTACGACGACGACGTGTCACGTGATAGCGAAGACGATCTCGAGTAGCATTTTGTACCTTGCTCCCTCAAAACAACAGCTACGCGATTTCTGAGAACAACACAAGCATTTTTAGAGTATTATCTATGTTTCAAATTTTTTCCATCTGGTTTTTTTCTCTAAGTGTTCACTCTCATTTGGCGGGGGCGTCACGCAACCTGCCAAATGGGTGACAAGGTATTCCAGCCGTTTCCTTGTGGAGGTTACGGAGCTTTTAGGAAATGGATGGTTCGAGCCTAATTTTCATGCATTCATGTTAATCGGTATCCTTACATCAGGCGTCAAAGAGGCTTTCAACGTCGCTCTTGCGATTTATGTTAAGTGCTGGTTGTGCACTTCCAGCAACCGACAAAGATTCCTGAGCACCTTTGGGATATTGGTGGGCTATACAATATGTACGGGGTTCAGACGGGACCCATGGGCCATTAATGCCGTCCTTGACCGTACAATCAATCGCATTATCAAAATATTGCGGTGAGCTTCATAAATGGGATACTTGCCAGGTAGACGTAGAAGACTGTAGGAATATGAATTTTGTCTCACTGTGCCGCCCTGGGTCTGTTATGGCACTGGCGTGTTAGTACCGATGATATTTGGCGCGAAATACGCCGAAATTCGACGGCAAAGTCATTATATGACGGGAACTCAGCAGTGAGCGGCGAAAATGTTCAGATTGACGCTGCAAGCAGACGCTCGTGGGCCTGGTCCTGGCCGGCGAAGCATCCGGTCCACCTTGGGCCCACCGGTACTACATATGGTATTGCCCCTCTCCCTACGGCGTCCAGCTCCACACTCGTTTTTGATCGACGCTGATGTTTCTCCGTCAGCTGTAAGTGGATTCCTGTGGGCACCTTCTCACTACTGAGCGCTCGAGATGCGGATCTGAATGCCCTGGCACACAGTCCCCTCATACGTGGATTTAGTATCCCGGACCTGATGCCGTGACCACACCCGTAGACCCTGGAGATCCCTCTAGATTTGAGACGTCGCGATTGCGCATGAAAGAATCTCTATTAAGTCATGTCCTGACTTCTGAATATGTGCAATTAACAGTGGAGGTGGGGGAATGGGTAATAGACTGATAGAGTGTTCGGGTATAAACCGCTGACCGCAATTCGTGTACACATGGATCAGCGATCGATTGGAGACAAGAGCCCTTTCTTCGCTCATTTAAGCTAACCCAACCTATCTTTAGCACTCTCCCTCTCGTCCTGGAGGCTAAAAACGTACCCGCTAGATGCCCTAAAAGATGACATTTGATTATGGGTCACCCTGGGTCCCTGCTCTAGTCTTCTGCTCGATTGGCCCCATCTGATACGCATTTAACATGATTCATGTCCGCCCGATGTATTTCCTAAAGTCGCTGGAAGCGCTCGGAGCCTCAAGCTTGAACTTTAATGCCTAGCTCATAAAAAAGGTCTCCTTATCAATTTGCCTATCAAGCCAACTGCAATCATGTCCGACGCAATCGAAGTAGCCGCCACTCCCATTATGGATCTTCAATCTGTCCTCGACATGACCGTTGCTGAATATCTCACTACGTCCCTGCATCGCGACCTCGGCGCACTCAGTGCTGCTCCAGCTCTATCGGAGCATTCGATTTTGCCGCGCCCTCCGCCGATCTTGATCGCTCAATACATAAAGAATTCAAAAAACGAACAACAGGTTGTCATGTTGCGCTCAAAAGTCGAATCATTGAAAGAACCCGTATGTATTTATTTCTGGCATTGCATCGCGGCATAGTCTAATTAAGGTTTCAGGACGTGCTCAAAAATTTGTGCAGCTCACTGAACGTGAGCGAAGGCAGCAACACAAAATTCAAAGTCTCTTTGTCGTTTCTCGAATCTGAGGGAGGGGTGAGCATTGACGCAGGCTCGTGGGAGGAATTTCTTCCCTACGTCACCAAGTTGTGGCTGGTGGATGTGGATATTGTACAGGCAAGGTCCGTCCTGAAATTCCCCATGCATCGAGGGTAGACTAATGGTTCTAATATAACCTAGCTTAAGCTATGACGATGACGATTAGTATGCAGTAATGTTGATTTGGCAGGCAATTGCGTTGAGCGTATAAAAATTGGGATACCTCATGTCCCGGGACATTGTGACCGATCTGGTCATTCATTTCATAATTTCGGCCACAGGTGCTATCACAGGAAATGATAGGGGGTCATGAACCATAGTGTAGAAATCTACTCTACCATTCCGCGTCTAATTGCAAGTGCGTGTGGCCTTTGCCACAATTCTATGTTAGAGGATGGAGAGTTCGCAAGTTCTGAGCTCGTAAGTTCTGAGCTCGCGAGCTAGCGGAATAAATGACACCCACATCCTCGTTAAAGATTAGCTGACATGGCCATCCAAGCTCCTACATTGCGACCCTCTTGAAAATCCAGAGCCTCATAAAGCCATACAGTCCATTTTCGCACAGTATATCAAATAAAAGAGCCGAGTCGCAGGAGACGCAGTACTAGTCGAAAGGATGCCTCAGCGCGAAGGCTGAGCTTCTGTCGTTTGTGAAGGAGGAAGTGCAGGGCATATGTCCTGTCTTTCGGGAGATATCGAAGCTTCAGGAGGTGGCGGATAAGTATGTGCGAATGTTCATCATGTTTGATCTCGTCCCGGAGATGTGTCCTGTGGAACTGGCGACCCTCATCGTTTCGCATCGTCTCGATCACGGGCTGTCATATTTTGCCTCTTCGTCAAGCGACACTCTAGCAGGGCAGCAGAGGACCCTTAACGGATACATCCTGCTTCAGGGAGGTCTTTGAACTGGACCACGGGACATAATTGTGGCGAGTTACTCGAAGACCTGGCAAGAGGGATAGTGGTGACGTAGGCGCATCTGGTAGTCTGACATTTCCGGAAAATATGTTGTATAGTCCGGTATGAGTGCATTATACAATGACATTGCACGGTCATGATCGGCCCAAGGCAACTTAACGGGGGGTAAAAGTCCAATCTACAATGCGATTAAAGTCCATGCTATTAACAATGATTGTCATCCGGTACTCTATTACTCAAAAGTTCATTCCACTTGTCACATTCAAGACCTCTGGGCCATCCCGATGCGAGTATTTCCCTGGTCGAAGACAACGTATACAGACTTCAAGAACACTATCCCGGAATCAGTACCTGTGCTCAGAGACCGTACGAGGAAGGAAGCTTACCATCTCCAAGAATATCGAAAGGATTGTCTCCGCGGCTCTGGATGCCGCCAAAGAGCATCCCGTTGCCCGCATCGCCGAGGGAAAAGTCCGCCGCGTTGACTTTGAAGGTCACATCGCCCACCGCGAACTCGACATCCGGGACTTTGGCGTCCGCGGGGTAGACATAGCCGCCCTGGGTGTTGTCCAGTTTGGCACCGGGAATCGCAGCATAGACAGCCGATACGACAGAATCGGAGACGAGCGCGAGGGTGGTGCCGCTGTTGATCCCGAAAGTCAACATCAGTAGACTTCAAATAGAAGAGAATGTGATAGTATACGTACGTGTCAGCGATGGCGGTGTTCGAAGACAGCTCGATTGTCTTTCCGTTAACGATCGCCTTGGTCGAAGAGAACATCCAGAATCCCTGGGAATTATCGATGGGGGTGTATTTAATGCTGTGGAATTAACAATTAAGCACAGAGCCTCGCGAATGCCAATGAGGACAACTGACTCGGTCTCCTTAACGCCAGCTTTGGCAGCATCGATGACGCCGAAAGTGTAGAATCCGTTGTTGTCGCCCTTGTCCAAATTCACAGTGAAGAGAGGCTAGAATGATGGAACGCGCAGTCAGCCCGCTGCACTCGCCGGAAAATCGAGACAGGCCTCACGAGATCGATAATTCCCTGCTTGATCATGTTCTCAACAGGAGTAGCTTGGGCCTCGGGAGTGATGGTATTCAGCGCAGGCCACGCCAATCCCAACAACCCGTCAGACCCGTCATTCTGCTGGAACGACGACGAAAGCGTCTCAGCAAGCTCGACAGCCTGGTGAGGGATGGAGACATTGCCAATGGTCACCACATCCGTGTAGACGTTGCCTACGAAGAAGATCAGACGAAGAAACGAAGAATACACTTCAAAGGAGCTGACCTGAGGCTGAGGAACCATCGCCATAGGAAATGTTCCTATGACAAGAACCGTGAGCTCAAGACGAGTGAGATGTATTCCCAAGCACGTACCACTTGGCGTGTTCGACCGTTTTGGCAGTTGAGCTCTTCTTGGGGTTGTAGATGTTGTGGCCAGTGGTCGACGCGCGTAGCTCTGAGCTCCAAACCCAGAGATCCGAGCTTCCTATATTGAGATATGAGATGGGCTGTTTCGTACATTTAAGCATCGAAAGTAACCTGTATCGAAGTCCTGAGGTTACGTCAGATTAGGAATACAGGAATGATATATCAAACATACAAGCTTCAACGTCACGCCAGGGGTACCGATCTTCACAGCAACGACATATTCAAGGTCGTTCTGAATGCTGTTCGTGTTTCGTCAAAGCGCGAATCATCGATAGCATAAGAAGAGCTCACGAGTCAGCGGGTACCTCCGATTCCTTGCCGCCCGCAGCGACTTTATGGAAGACCTGCCCTTTCCTCCCAATGAACGTGTCCGTACTAGAGGTGAAAGATATCTCAAGTTAGATTCCATGTAAAGGCTGGGTGGAAGGGGCGGGTGATGCTCATGGATGCGCGTTGTTGAACATACCTGATTTCAAAGCGACGAACGGCACGCGCGTATGCGGAGGGACCGGTACGCGGACCCAACGTGCTGGTCTTGTTGTGCACAATAGGCAAAGTGATACTAGACATGATGAACGAATGATATAGAGAGGGGGGGGGGGGGGGGAGATGGTGGGAGGAGAGAGAGAGAAGGAAGGAAGGGAGAATTTTGAAGTCATTAGCGACAGTTTGGTTGACGTCACACGGAATATGATATTTCGATCGAGGACATACCCTTTTCCTTTGCATTGCACCTCGCTGACATCCTTCGCCATAACTGCCCAGAGTGCTCCGCACAGCTTCGCGACTATATTTCCCATGGTATATGATCGTCTCTTCGAGTGATTATGAGGTCGTGAAGTTGTGAAGTTGTGAAGCGGTCGTAGACGTCGAAGTTAAAGAGTCAGGTTGTGGATCTGGAGTGCAAACGATGTCAATTTATAACCCTCGAGGTATTTCCAGGGAATGACAGAATGAGACGAGTTCGGGAGTGAAAGGGTAACAAAACAAGGTAGGTCCAGGAATGCAGCTGCGAGACGTATTCGAAGGATCTTGCCACGAATATGCTTCAGCACCCCAAGAAGCCGACTGTGTCATGCGTGGCACACGAGCAAAGACAAGGAAAACAGAAGCACCATCTGCCCAAATGGAACGTGAAGAAGAGTGTCAAAGTGGCTTCTAGTAGAGGTGGACGAGCTGCTTTGACTGCAGCATATGTGATGGGCAAGCAGCACAAGATCAGAATGACCCATTGTTAGCAGACTTCTAATCGTCGCTTGCTTCTCGTAGCATCATAGCGCCGTTCTTGATCCAGCAGTACGCGAGCCTCAGAGGAGGTGCTGGTTCCACAAAGGTCTTGATACAGGGGTTTCTACCTTTACGAGTGGTTCGGATAACGCCGCGGCCCGCCTCCCCTTAACGCCGAAGGTTTGAATCCCGCCGTTAGTGCTTGTGCATTTCGCTCAAGTTTAGCCTTGCCATGTCCATCTTTTCCCATAGAATAGCCGCTGCAAATCAGTACGGTAGATATGCCACCCCTCCTACCCACGTCGCGTCCGCAACCCAATATTAATCCTCAAGTGACATTTTAGTTAAGTGTTCGCACCAGACTCGTCAAACATGAATTACATGGGTACAGTTAGTGTACATAATTATAAGCATAGCTAATCAGCCACTTCGTGTCTACGGCTAAATATGTGCAGGACAGTAAGGGCTGCATCGTCGTGGTAATTCCTATAGAACAGTGTGAGACATAACGCTTAAGCATGAACCATTCTCTAAACAACGTGCTCGCTTCTGAAAGTAGGTGATAACTAGTATAAGTGGAAGTAAACGAACAGGGGCAACGATTGAAGACAAACCTCTCATTTAACTACTACGGAAACGTATAACTTCGTGAGGTGTGGCACCATATCCTTCCAAGACTCCATGTCAATCTGCGCTCTGACACTTGGTTCAAAACCTGAGAACGACGCCTCCAGTTGAAGCATGGGTTTCTTGTTGAATAACTTGCAGACATTTCGGAGTACGTTCTGCAATCGTTGAGTTCCCAGCTGCATCGAACAGGAATGACGGCGAACACGTACTGGTCCATCCCAAGACTGTGCTTTGGAGCGCAATATCGCAATTTTGCTCCCCAGTCGATCGTTCTGTGATTTGATATATTGCACGATAATAATCGGTGCAAGTGCCGGCGCACTCGAGGATGCAAGTGAAGGTCGAGGAGCAGGTGAACTTTCGCGATGAAGCAATGCAGCGAGTTCCTCCAAGGGGATCATGCTGAGAGCAGACTGGGGGCTGATGACAGACTGGAGGCTGTCAATGGACGCAGCGGGGTCAGCATGAGGTGTGTCGACCATGATGATGGGCGATATAAATTATTTGGAGGTGAAACGGAGAGACTAGCTTATATCTGAATCGTGTAGGCAGTAGATTTGCGGCTTCACATGCTTTGGATAACATTAGGCAATCTGCCAGGCTGATGTACCAGGGGGTTCGGTGAGGCAGTGGAGTCGAGGACGAGGAGAGGAGGCGTGGCTGTGTCCCACGAGAATGTGACCCCGATTATGCGTGGCGCAAGACGCCACGTGCCGAGCTGTAGGCAGAACGAGGCAGCGCATAGCGAATGGACGCACTTCTTGGCTTTGCTCTCCGAAGTGAGGATTCAGAACTAGCACAAACCCCTCATTTAACGGTATGGCGAAGGATGCATGAGACAAGAGGAACGCAGAAGCGGGAAACATCCAATGCCAGTCCGAACTGTGGGGCTGTTTGGGGCGTTCTGATCCCAATCTCGAAATAGCGCTCAGTGAGAAAATGGCCACCTAAATATCCACCCTACTTATCTGATGCGCGTTTAATCTAATCCATCTCCGCCCGATCTATTTCTCAATGCTGTTCGAAGCCGTCGGAGCTCTATGTAACTTGCCTGCCTAGCTGAGGTATTCATTTATGAGGCCTCCTTGTCAGTTTAACCGTGAATCTGCCACTCTCAATGCCGTTGAACTCGCACTTTGCGTCGATGTGCCAACAGGTGATCTGCGGCCGCAGATAAGGCAGCTGCACATCCAGACAGGGCAGCAGAATCGGCAGCTCGTCCTCCAGGAAATGGACCCGTCACATCCGCGCGATACTATCAACAGCGTAATTTATCTTTAATCAGACACGAATGGCAGTGAATGGGTACATTTGATGTAAAAAAGTCTAGGAATTGTTCAAGAACTGCTGTATCCTGCCGCTGATCGGCCGCTACATGTCTGCTTTTAGATGTGCAAGACATAACATAAAACCAGACCAGTACACTGCGGAAGACTCATACTCCTCATTCATCATTCACTGCAACGTCAACTTGGCTTGAATTTGGCTCGGGAACATTGTGTGGCGCACTGGGTGGCGCACGGAAGGGCGTGTGACAGCGATTTCCTTCTCTGTTCCTCTCCTCTACGCGGGTGCGCAAGGTACATAGTACATGTAAAACACTCTGTGCGCTGACAAAAACCAGATTCTGCCTGCTTTCTGTCACGCCACTGAAGCCCAGGCCTGAGCCCAAGCCCGCCACAGCCCCTGAAGACGGGCGGGGCTAGATATTTCTCGAACCCCATGCTCAGCCTAAGCCCACAAAGCTCGGTCCGCACGTCACTATGCTGAATATACCTGGAAATATCAATACAATTTGAATTTAACTCGGGTTGTTTAAACCTCGCGTTGTGTAGGGGGAACCACCGGAGGGGCGTCGAGTCGGAATGCGTAGCACAGAGCAAGAAGCAAGAGGTGATTCGCCATGTGTTTATCTGTCTGTAATCATACATCTAATGTGCTGCCTATTGTCCCCGAATGCCCGAAATGTCCGTTCTCCTGCTTCCTTCCCCCGATCCCGGCCCGACGCGCGTGAATAAAGCTCACTACTACAACATGGGGTCTGGCACAAGGCCTTCGGAAGATCCGAAGACACTGATAAACTGGAGAAGCAGGTCGGTTGTCACGGTCAAGTGATACTTACATGAAGGCATTCTGCAATGATCAGGTCGAGAACAGACTGAATATTGCAAATGAGAACGACACAGGTAGAATGAGGGACGACGTCGGCCATGATGGTGGGTGACAAGGGGTCTCTCGATTCAGACACGATATATAACTCATGATGTTATGCATGCATGAAATAGGTAGCAGATTTGTAGCAGAGTGAGAGTACAAATGCTTCGATCAAAGTTAGGAAATACACTGGGCGCATATGGAGCACGCTAAGCGCGCACTGGACAAGAGGAATGGACAAGTGGATAGACCCCCCGGAGGCTTTTCGAAGGAGACGTCAAAGCGCCAAAAAAACGATAAGCTCGCTCGAAGCTTAGTCTCTCTGAATGTTGGAAGCTGTAAGCAGCTCGGAACTTGAGGATGTCATGGTCACGGTCATTCCAATAGAACCTCAAGATCGTAGATATGAGACATTGTGATTATCTAAGAACAAATTTCTACAGAATGTGCTCATTTCTGCAAGCGGATGATGGTGATAAGTGGAGGTGGAGGAAAGGGAAGATTGAAGACGAACCTCTGATTTATTTAGCCACGGAGACAGATAATGTCGTGATGTATGGCACCATATCCTTCCAAGACTTCATGTCAATTGGCACGCTGACACTTGGGTCTAAGCCTGTAAACGTCGCCTCCAGACGAAGCATGGGTTTCACTTTGAGTAACTTGCATATATTTTCGAGCACATCCTGCTTTAACGTTGAATAAACGCTGCATCGAACAGGAAAGACGGCGAACACTAACCGGTTTATCCCAAGACTGTACTTTTGAGCGGAGTATTGCTATTTTTTTCTCCGGTTCTTCGGACCATGAATTGAGATGTTGCGCGATGATAACTGGGGCAAGTGCTGGCGGACTCGAAGGGGCAAATGAAGTTCGAGTAGCAGGAGAGCTTTCGTGGTCAGGCAGCACATCGAGGTATTCCAAGATGCTCTTAGTGAGAGCAGTCCGGCGAGTAAGGGTAGACTCGCGGCTATCAACATAAGCGATAGGGTCGACATAAAGTGTGTCGGACATGATGATGGGTGATAGAATGTACCTTAAGGCGAAAACAAAGAAACGCCCTTTATATGAGTCGTGTAGACAGCAGAGTTAAAACTCCGCATGCTTCGGATTATATGAGGCAATCTGCTAGCTGATATGGCCGAAGGATGGGCACGAATGAAGCAGGAGGAACGGAAAAGAGGGAAGCATCCAATGCCAGTCCGAACTAGAGATCAGAATGGCCGCTTCGCTCTGAAGGCATCACGGACCTGGACGATTGGATGTAAGTATTCTTGGGATCACTCAGCCTCGGATCTAAGCCATCGCGAGGATTACGCATGAGCGACTGTACAGTATATACCAAGGCTGAAGTAGAACAATACAAATGAAAGGCAGGGGGGTCATCGACCGGTCATCACTGACCGACCTTGATGCCGAAATTGACAGAAAACATGGCAGATCCTTGAGATCTTGAGATGTGGTAGCTCCAGAGTCCTTGAAGGTTCGGCTTTGGTATACGTCACACGTGGTACAGCCGCTTTCCCACGATTATACTTGCCTTCTTCCGTCAAATTGACGTTCCACACACCGCGTGGCACGGCGCTTATTACGCGAACGTCAATTTAACCATGCGCAGCCCTACACGGCCAAAGCTTCAACGGGATCAAAATGGGGTTGCGTAGACCTAAGTATGACTCAAAAATAAACTGAAGTTTACCTTCGGTCTGACTCAAGTTCGGCGGCTGTCTCGCCGATCGCCGTTTGACACTAATTTAATTTGCCGTTTGACTTCAAATTCTTGCCCTGAGTTTGACATCTGGTGATTCTGCAGTCTGCCCCCAGTTCAAAACGAGGTGAACACATATTGTATTACCTTGAGACACACATAAGTTTCAACTTGATCAGACTTGGCCGGACACTCTGCCAACGTTAGGTCCCAGAATCTGTTCCCAATGTCTGTCCGCCCGCCACAATTCGCAACAAAATCCAACGTATATATAATATACTGTCCTTCCATGAGCAAATTCCACCTTTTCATTGTTCTTGTTCCTGGGGACGGATTTTGTGCCCAGGGCGGCACGAGCGCCACGGATGGTCGTGTTACACTCTCAAATGTCAAACCAGCAGGCTTCCAAACCAGGCCCTTGCCGTACCCACTGCCCGCGCCGAGGGCGGTGGCACGAGCTGCTGCGAGAGCCAGGAATGGGCTGATGAGGCCCACAATATGCCGCAACTGTCTTGGTGGATACTCGATATCGCGAAACGCAGGAATTCGCTAAGTGCTTCAAACTCCGCTGACGCACGTGATGTTGAACTCTTGTTCCGCGTCCGCTTCTTGAGGTTCTTCGTCCTGCTTTCACCTCCTCCCTCACCATCCCCGCTGACTGTTCATGTTAGATGCTTGACCTGCGCTTTTCACCTCCCCTCCAGCTTACAGCTTCGGCTTATAGAAGCACTTGCTGGCGAATGAGTTGTCGGGCAGCTGAGGGTGCCATTTTGCATTGTAAGTCACAGGTCTGCATCTCAACCAGCGTGCACATCAGCTAATTCTACTCTTTTCTGACACAGATACCATGTGCTTCCCCAAGCACCAACCCTAGCCATTTATTCGTACCCGCAGATATGGACGTGTCCCGGACTATGTCTAACACTTGTAGGGGTTTTCGAGGTGCGTCCCATTTACTTCATCCCCCTCTATTCCCACTTCCCCCCACCTCCTCTTCTCCCCCTCGCTTCGGCCCCGCCCTGTCTCCCCTTAGCCAACCAAGAGCTGTGCCCATCACTATATGAACAATGTTTCGGGCATGCAGACTGAATCGAGGTGCACACTCGTTCAGAGCACTAGGGCTGCACCAGGGAAAGTTTTCAATGGGTCCTTAATTATTGTAGTTTTCATGTACCTACTATTGTACTGTTGTCAATATATGATTTTTACCTTAACGGTTTACAGACGTCCACGACAAATCAATAAATATGCCCTGGACGGCGCCGTGAGCCAGCTTGGGCCCTCACGCCACTTGCTAAATATGGCATAGCGGCCAGGAGGTGACCACAGTCTCAACTTAAGTTCGGCCCCAATCACCCGAAACACGTTCAACTCCTGTTCGCCCTTTTGTTGGCGGCCAGGATTCGGTATGTGTTCACCTTAAGTCCCAGAAACGGAAGTTAGACTCACGGCGTGTATGTGCCCGTGTACTTCGCTACTTCCTTGAAACCCCTTACTTATCAACTCCTATCTCTCACCATGAATTGCGACTCAGCCTCTCAGAACATGTTGCACACCTCCAGGGACGTCGTTGCGGATCAGCAGAAGCTTTTTCCGCACCAGAAGAAAAAAGGTATCCAACCCGAGTCTATCGATTTATCCGTGCGTAGTTGTTTACCCCATAATGCTTGTCTTTCCTTATTTTTGGCGATGCACAGACATGAGAGCCGAGTCCATCCGACGTCGTCTCCTTTGAGCGCATGGAAGAACTGACTGGGTGTATCTTCCTCATCCCCACCGGAGGCGCCTTTACGTGCTTGACTTCGTTGACAAGAAGAAACGCCGTGTCTTCGATACTGGATTCCACGTCTACACCACAGGATTTTTTAGTACAGCACGTCGTGACAGACTTTTCACTCTCGGCAGTGAACCGGGTGCATCACAATAGTTGCACGTACCGATAGGCATATTCATATTCATTTTGAATTCGGCCGGGACGATAGAGATCACCCCTCAGGAGCTTCCTGACAAAGTGCTGAAGACGATTATGTTTGCATGCAGTAGGGGTGTTCACAGGTCTATTGTTGTGTGCTATAATGTACAACTCGACATTGGACGATTTCGTCTCTGTTCTTGCATGTAACTCCGCGCTCTGTTATAGGAATCCGATTGAACGCGTCTCTTTGCCCTGCTCATTTTCCTGCTCGACCCAGCATGTTTCCGGCACCTAGGCCTGCTACGCGGTTTCTTTGGATTCTATGCGCTCATACCAGGATATAGAACAAATTTTCCGACAATGTCAGACTATTTGATGCGCCCTACGTCACCACTGTCCCTCTCTTGCTAGGTCTTCGACCAACTCGCCACAATTCTGTCTCGTCGTCCAGTCCCCTGAAGCGAGATGTACCCTCTCACGGTCTTCTGCTGCACTGGTGGAGTGACGTTTGATGAAGAGGCGAAATATGGCAACCAGTGATCGAGAGGAACTTCCACAGGACACATACCCGGGACGCGATCAAACGTGATGAACATTCGCACATCACCTCCTGAAGCACTAACATCTCCCGAAGCATGCCCTGCACTTCCTACTTCACAGACGACAGGAGCTGAGCCTTCGCGCTGAAGCATCCTTTCGACCACTAGCGCTGCGACTCCTGCAACTTGGCTCATCCATTTATTTTAATGGACGAGAATGGACTGCCTGGCGTCGTGATATTATTGATTCTCCATAGCGTCGCAATACAGGAGCCTGGAGCCCATCCTAGGCGAGGATGATTTATTCCGCGGGATTGCAAGATCAGAACTTGTAAACTCTCCATCCTCTAACTTACAGTCGCGGCAAAGGCCGCACCCCCTTGAAATTCACCGTGGAATATTAGGGTGGAGTTCAACACCACGATTCATGAACCCCTATCGTTAAGCCCGATACCCTCGCGATCACTAATATGTTCTTGATTTCCTGTGATAGCACTTGTGACCGAAGATATAATGTTTGTGTGCAGTAGGTGAAATGAACGACTAGATCAGTCAAAATATACAGGGCATAAGACATCTTAATGTTATATGCTCGTCGGAATCGTACGCTAAATCCACATTACTGCATGCTACATTCCAGAAATACACGATGGCCGTTAGTCGAGTTACCCTCGATGCACAGAGAGAGTTTGAAGGCGGACCTTTCACATACACCATCCACGTTCATGTGTTTACCAACCACAACTTGGTGATGTAGGGAAACAAATCCTCCCACGAGCCCACGTCAATACTCATCCCGCCACCAGATTCGTGAATCGATAAAGAGACTTTGAAGCTTGTGTCGAGGCGTTTGGTCACTTTCAGTGCGTTGCACAGATTTTGGATCACGTCCTGCAAAATTAATCAGACCCTGTCGCAATACAATGCATGAGATAAATACAGACGGGTTCTTTCCATGATTCGACTTTTGAGCGCATTATGACAACCTGTCGTCCGTTATGAGTCATTGGATGGCCTAGAGTAGTATATTCCGCGATCAAGATCAGGGGATATGGCGGCAGATATGGCGGCAGCATCGCAGGCTCTGCTGACGCAGCGCTGGGTGTGCTGAGGTCGCGGTCCAGGGACGTAGTGAGATATTCAGCGACGGTCATGTCGAGGACACTTTGGAGAGATAGGAGGTCGTTGTTAATGGAAGGGGCGGCTTCTTCTTCCAATGTGTCGGCCATGACTGTAGTTGGCTTGAAAGGAAAATGGATCGGCGAAAACGAGCGAAGAAAGGGGGCAGAATACAGGAGAAAGCACTTGAAGTTATATACAAGATCTTGCCTCCTGAGTCCTGACGGGAGGCGTCGATCGCTAATTCACGTGCACGGGCATTACGGGCATCGCGCTCAAGCCTCGGCGGTCTATTACTGTCTATACCCCTAAATTCTATGTATAGGGGTACTGAGATAGTATCACGTTCCTCCGCCACTGATGCATCGCCCGACTTCACATTCAGAAGTCAGGATACGCCTTAGTATTATACAGATTCGCTCATGAATCATGCTGACCCAGATCTGGAGTAACCTCAAGACTTTGCTGGTTCTTTTGGATAGCCGCGACGTCATGATGTATGCCAACATATTATTCTACGGCTCAGACTTCATGTCGATCTGCGCTCTTTCACTCGGGTCTAGGCCGCGGTCATTCACAATTTTACACAGAGCCTTGAGATTGTCCATATGATACGTCACGAATATGCATGAACCTGTTTCTAAACGACGTGCTCACTTCTGATGGTGGACGATGTCGATAAGTGAAGGTGGAGGAGAAGGGGCATTGAAACGAACCTCTGCATTAGCCAATATGCAGACGAATAACCGGTATGAGGTTTGTGTGGGCATGATGATGGGTGGCGGAACGGAGGCGAATACGAAGCGACAACCAAAGGAGTGAGTTATATAGGCAGGGTTAGAGCTCCGCATGCCTTGTATTGCATTAAGCAATTTGCCAGGCCTATATGGCGAAAGATGAGCATGCATGAGACGAGAGGAGCAGCTCAATGCCAGTCCGAACTGGGGATCAGAATACCTGAAATGCCAGTCTCACTGGAAAGCATCACGGACCTGAACAATTGCATGAGTTCTTGAGATCACTCAGAATCTCAGCCATTGCGATGATTATGCATGAGCGACCAAGGCGTGCGGTGCTAAATTCTAGGAGTTTAAAATGGTGGTCAGTGGCAGTAAAGGGACAGTGGATTGGAGGCTTGAATGAGAACCTATTTCCGTCTAGCACAACCATAGCAGTGTTACCCACGCATTAGACATAACGCCGTGATATATCGAACCATATCCTTCTAAGACTTCCTGTAACCGGTATTCTTGCACAGTGGCACTCGATTATGAACTTGCGAACGGCGCTTCTAGGGGACAGCGAAATGTATGGGAGCAAGTTTAGGAGAACGAATCAGAAAGTTAAAGGATATATGAAGAACGATAGCTAGCAAGAAGAAATGCGGCGGGGAGTCAGCACATGCTGGGCGGGACATGGGAGAGCTGTCCAGGAGTAGAGCGTAACGGGCCGGAAGCACAATGGATAAGGGGAGAAGGCTAAGGGCACACAAAGTGGAAATGCGCATTATGGAGCCCCCAGTGGTGCGCATTGTTCATTTAGACCACCTCCAAGTAATACACCCAGACAAAGGCGAGGAGACCATGTGCGCGCACGGGGTGGGGCACACGCTAGCGAATAAGATCGATTCAAGAGCGGGAAGAAGATGTTCATTAGATCAAGCTATGTTAGAGGTAGTTCCGAGGCCAAGATGGAAAAGGGAAAAGGGAGGACTCGGAAGGAGGTATTAGTAATTAGTAATAGTAATGTGATGGACGCGGGAACGGACCCGAAAATACGACGAGATTTTTTCTTGCGTACCTCTTGCCATGCGCCTCTTCCCGCCTTTCGTGTAAATCTGAATCCTGACTCGCGGCTCAAATTCAGATCCTTGCAATGGGGGAGACTAGTACTGTTACCGCATGTCAGGTGAGTACGTCAATATTTTGGAAGTTGCAGCAGAGACCGAATTCGAGGCAAGAACCTGCCCCAAACTTGTAAATGCCGTTAATGTCTTTCTCGCCTACATCAAGGCGGGGTCATAACTTGGCTGCTACGACACCAGGCAAAGCTGCGATCTGCTTTAGTGTGGGTGTAAACGAATTCCAGGATGTTTGTTTGAGCGACTGAGGAGAACTCATGTTTCCTACATTCTACTCGTATTGAAATTATGCTAATCAATTCCATAGAAATGCTCCTATATGGACGACTAGAACAGAATCTAGAGACCTCCTCTCTCCAGATGATCCGAGATTGCTTGCACTTTACAGAACAAGCGGTCCCGACTGCCTTATCTCGCCCTGCTACGCTTCCAGCCTCAATATATATATAGCTACGGTGTAGCACATGCACCACTAGCACCCCGCTCCATCACAATCCCATCCCTTGATTTCAGCACGCCCGGAATCCTGTCCGCAGGCGAAGAAGGCGCGATATCGCTACCGAATTGCTCATACGATTTAAAACTGACACAATCGCAGTGCCTGATAGTGTGGAAATGTGAGCGCTGACCATGTCACCTTGTGCAAGTGTCCTACTTCGGAGAAATTGGGTAATTGAATGGGAGCAACACTGTAACATCTCCCGACAACTGTGATGGCCGGCCTTCCTTTCTGTCACCTGCTAGCTTTGCTGTCCTCCATTGCGCTTAAAACCAACGCGCGATTGGAGCATCTCACGGCTTGCAATGTGCAGCATCAAGACAGATAGGATGAATTAGCGCGCGGTATAAAGAACTCCCAGCTATCGAGCGGGGATTGACATCCCACCTCTTTCCATCCTTCATCCGTTCGATTTCCAAGATGCAACTCTCTAGTGTTTTCGCAGGCCTTGTCATTGCTCTCACTGCGACGGTCTACGCGGCGCCGATCGAGGCCGACAGTGCGAAAAGGGTGAGTATTGTACATCCTGAAGGCCTGCAACGCTGAAATATCGGCGATCTTCCGTCTCGTAGGAGGAGCATGGCAGGATAGCATACTACGTAGCTGAGAAAAGGGCTCCCGTGGAGCACGAGAAAAGAGTCAGTAGTCCAACAGTTCTGCACTAGACGCAACACTGAAATTGCTGTTGATATAGGGTGTTGAAACCGCTCACGATCCTGGCACAGGCTATCACATAGCTGATAAGAGAGCACCATCATATGAGAAAAGGGTGGCCTGAGGAGCATGCTGACGGAGCTGCTATCTATTATGTAGCTGAGAGGAGGGTCCCAGCTAATGTGTAGTACACGACCGAGGTCAAGCCCGAAAGTGAGAAGAAACGGGCGAGAATTACAGATTCTCATGCTTCCTGCTAAAACTGACTTGCATCCGAATCTCCTTAGTACAGTCTGGTTGATCTTTTACATATGACAATTTGAGAATCCGTGATACACATACGCTAGCTAGGGGAAAGAACAGAATGAACCATTTTGAATTGCATGTTTAGGTGCAAAAATGCATGTGAGGAGACTGCTTGGGGAAAGGTATGGCGACGACCTTCTCGATATGATCCTTGTGCGTCGGGCCAGCCAGATCCAAGAAGGCAACGACGCACGGAAAGCGGTGTCATAAGTCCAGTAAAACTAGTCTCCCGAGGGCAAACACCAGAAAATTTGAATCGAACCTGCTAAACTCCGGATAAACCTACGAGAAGGACGCGATCACGTTCACTTTCAAATTAGCGCTCAGACCTTGCTCAGACCTAAGGTCTGTAAACCGCCAACATATTGTCAGTCTCTGTGCCTCGCGCGACTGCTGCTACTCCTGCGTCTCTGGTCATATGCTGCTAGTACTGTGGGTTGGCTGTGGTTATGGAATTGGGAGATGGCATCATGCCATGGCCCCGGCCGACAACCGGACGATCGGTACATTTCGTCATCCCTGATTTTTCCATTGTCGTGCATTTCGACCTGCTTAGGCATGATCTTGAAAAGACCCAGGAGGTCTCTCAGGTCTAAGATCTCAGGTACCCAGTAACGGGAGAATGATAAAGAAAGATTCGACGCATCTTGTATGGTCCCTTACTAATTGCATTGCCATCGCGCTCCTGTGTATAGTGGGCACTGCATGGGCCTATCGCTATTTGGGATATCCACTTCCAATGCGATTACTATCCGTACGTCTCTGCATATAATCTCTTCGCACGCCTAACATCCTATGCTTCTCGTATTTCATAGAGCATCCCACGACATCGAGTCAGCGCCCCGCCCTTCGCAGGACGCCGGGGAAAGTCCAATACTGAGAGAGAGAGAGAGGAGATCGTACTTTATTCAGCTCGTTGTGTGTCGCACAGAGCGAGCCACTTTAAAATACTTATGTATGCACTCCAAGGGCCGACCAAGGTAGCTGGTGGACAGGTGGGGTGGCGTTGAATGGGCATATTCAACACTGGGCAATCTGGATGGGGATCTTTGGTGCGTCCACAATGCTACTTCATTTGGGCTCTCTTCTCTACATACGACATATATCTTCCCCCACACTCATATCTTCTGCTTCCGTTGTTCTTCTGTTCAGTCGTTCTCCGTTTCTCGTGTTTCCATTCCCATTTCTCTCACATTTAACATTTCATCGTCCCTGCGGCATTCCACCTCATCGTCCCCTTCCTTCTTTCTTTGAGCCTGCGTACTTTTCTCCTTGAGACATTACAACCAAAAACGCGAGCCTCGGCATCCCACACATCCTCAATCACTTCTCATGCCGCCCCACCTTCTCCCATACCGTTTTCATCATCGTTCGTCAAGCTGACCGCGTCTCTGCAGTGTCTCAGCCCCATGGGCTATGTTCGGCCCTCAAGCTGGTATCATCCGTCGGCGGGATGCCGTTCTCAACTCTAGCCAGTCTCCATCGGCTCAAATCCAGACGAATTTCGAAAAGCCACTCAATGCTCTTGAGGGCCTCCCTTCCATCTCCGTTGACGCTGGCACGCAAGCTATCCTGCGCGCCTGCTCATCTCGACGCCTATATACTTGTGTTCTAGTGGTACTATTGGTACGATCCAGATTCCAGCGGGCTCGAGAGACGAGCCTGTCTTCCACTTGCCTCCCCTGCGACAGTGAATATCCCAACTTCGTGAACTTGGGGATATCGGTTGGACACGATGCTCCTTGAATCTTGCGCCGCTCACTTCTCACTTCCCAATTCTCATGTGTCAAGGCTGGGCCCCGGCTATGCTCGTTGCCATCCTTCGTCGGGTTTCTGGGATGCACGAGGGTAATGGGATGGAGACGATGGAACAGATACATCATTCGCGCGGAAGATCTTGTCGTGTTACTCGCTGACAACAGCACTATGCATGTCTAGTACCATGTATCCGTCAAGTTCCACCACCCCTCCGTTTCAACACGTTGAACGCGCGCCCCGTATGCTTCGATGAGTTCTAGCACATCTGCTCAGCAAACGCGATACGAAGTCCCCATCAAAGACCTGGATACTTGAAAAGGATTTGGTCAATTCGGTCTCATTTTACACTCTGCGTGATTTTCTTTTGAGCATCCTTTTCCTCCACCTCCACTGCTAATCGCCCACATTCACAAGTTTGGACATGCATTGGTATACAAATTCGCTCGTGTAAAACCGCGTTGGCCTAGATCTAGAATTTGCTGTTTCTTTTGGATACCTATCACTTCGTGATTTATGTTATCATATCCTTCCAAGACTCAGACTTCACGTCAACCTGCGCTCTGTTACTTGGGTTTAGGCTGCAGCTAGTCCTATAGAGCCTCATGATTGTGGATTTGAGACATCAAGAGTATGCATGAACTAGTTTCTAAACGACGTGCTCACTTCTGGAAGTGGGTGATGACGATAGGCGAAGGTGGGTACTGGGAGTAGGGGCATTGTAGACGAAGCTTTGATTTAGCTCAAGTGGAGACGAATAACGGCGTGTTGTATGGCACCATATCCTTGCAGGACTCCATTTTAGTCTGTGCTTTGACACGGTTAACAGCGCATCGGATGCGAAGGGATTGTGAAGTGGACAATTTCTTGCGCCGAATGAATGTCTTTGCTCTGAAGCATCCCTTGAAGGACTCCGACGTCCCAATAACTCCAAAGGCGCAGATCATCAAGCGGGGCAAGCCATATTTCATAGTGTTTGTTGTATGTAATGCAAGTAATACAGCAGCGAGAACCCGTGAATAACAAGAGTCGAGAGAGCGAGAGGCAAGCACGATCAGTCGAATAATCCGAAGCCCTACGCCACCCTTGTTCGTCAGCATTGGTCCAAGTGACAATGTACTCCGTACTTCGTGTATTAAATTCTTATATTTCTGGAAGTCCTTGGGTTCCTTTTATTTATCTACTATTACAAATCGTGCGCGGTTGAAACCAGGTTTGCGGTCGTCTCGGATATGTAAGAAACCAGTCGTTCCGGATCCTTTTATACTCCAACCTTACGGATGGAGGGCCCCATAGCCGGAGACAGGTCATACGACGTCAGGTGTCTAGTGGTGATAGTATGCTAGTCCTATCACGTTACGTCTACGTTACATCGTGAATGAACATTCACTGGACTCTCGGCGGTCACATTCGATGTGACCTCCTGGTCCGTCGCTGCGGTCTCGTCGAAGGTCTAGGTGGCCTTCCTCAGCTCCACCGCGAACAACTGCAGCACCAGCTCCACCCCGGACACCCTCCGCACCAACAACAGGGAGGAGGTGGAGGCGACCCCTTTCGCCAAGGTGCCTGAACGAGTTAGGTTCGTCTGAGACGTAGCCCGGTAACGGTCTGGATGTTCTAGTCGAATCACGTAATAGATTTGTTGCCGCCTGACGATCGTATGGTACTAAGGTGGCAAGGTCGGGAATCTCTGTCGGCACGACTGCGTCCACCGCTCCCACCGACCCAGTTGCATCGGTAACGATCGTAGGCGGCGTCAGCGACCAAAAGGTTACTGGTCGAACAAGACTCTTTGTGGTCTACGCCGCTAAACCTTGTCTCGTCACAACCCGGTACGTCTGCTTCTACACCACTCGTTTGGCCGTGTCAGTCACATGAGCGACCACGGGAGAAACTCGTCTTTGCGCTGCAATCGAGCTACGTCTTTAAACGGTCTCTTAATGAGTGCCAACATCTTGACGTGCAATATCTTCAGCTACTCTCTTGGTTGCGAACTCAGCTGGAAGTTCTTCGGAGGAGGAGGGGTAGCTCCGCTTCCGACCTTGGTCCCTCGTTCTCGACTTCACTGCAGTCAGGACATCCGATCCCACTTTCTCTCGACTGAATGCGCGTACGCTCTACTACATAACTGGGCGTCCTTCGTCGCTCGCGTCGAGCCAGCACTTCCACTACTCGGTCAAGAGGCGGCTAGGCCAAGGTGGCAACTTACGGCGTTCTAGGAGCTTCAGACATAGTGTCAATTCTATTACATGACTTCCTTTAAGGCTCTAATGACTGGCTGTAGATGCGGTAGGTACAGCATGAGGAAGTGGGTACGACGGTTCAAGACGCGTCTCGACAAGTTCCTTACCAGTCTTATGTATTGCTCAATCGCGAGCTCATGTGAATGTCGCATCCCAGTTAAGGTGAGCTGCGGCCCCAGAGTCAGCTCGGTTTTCGTCTTTGTTAGTATGACTAAGGTCGTCGCAACATCGACCGAAATTCCCGGCTCGCGACTCGGCGCCACATAAGGAGGAGGGTCAGGACCCGGACTAGCCGACTAGGTGGGCTCTCGGTTTTACTGTCACGTGAACTTACGCTTTATGGAGCTAAGTCGTATATTCCATTGTGACCTTAACTTGCAGTGCTGAGTGTTATGCAACATCGGGTGTTCGAGTAGCCCTCACCCCTTTCAGTGGGTGAACAGCAACATTTACTGTTTCACCCCTCGACGGCGTTCCTTCAACGCGAAGACTCCGCAGTGGCTCGCACGTAGTTGGAGTCTTCCTCGACGGTGCTGCGACACACTATGTCGATAAGGACGGTGCTTGTGCCGCTCCGCCGCGTACTTTCACTTTCGCTGGTAACATTCTCACTCTGCACGACGGATCGTTTCAATCTCACCCCACGTCGACGTTGACTCCCCACGCCGAACCTGGGTAAAGGAGTACTGCTGGACTAGTGAAATATGAGTTACTAGCTTGTCTTCGGTCACTGTAAGTTTCCGCCTTGTTGACTCCTTGCGCGTCGCTTGTCTCCTTAGGTTCTGTCAGTCCCCGGTATGGTCGCGTGTACGTACTATTGTAACTCGCCAACTTTCACGTGGCGTACGCGGGTCACTGTGTCGTGCTTGCTTATACTAGGTGTGTGTCAACGGCAGATCTGGTTTCGCTGAGGTTTTCCGTCTTTGGTGGAATTAAGCACAGTCCACTGTCGTAAAACGTACCCGCTAACGCGTAGCTTAGAGACGACACTACGCTGACTCGACTATGCCTCTCACTACCGTCCTGAACTGAGTACACCAACCTATCTACCATCGATGTGTTTCAACGACTCGTTTAGGGTTTTTCCGTCACGGTCGTGGTAGCTGTGTCGCTGCGGTGTACACTCGGAGCACCGTCGTGATCCACTTGATGTATCTACTATTCAGTGGCTCTCCTGACGCCACATAGTAATAGTAGCGTGGTTAGCTAGTAGTTCTGTCATTATTATAAAGTTCCAATTAGTACTGCGACGCGCTGTATGTTCTAGTGCTAACTATAGCACTGCCCACTCGGCGGCAACACGTTGAATAACGTTGTAGTCCATCCGGAACAAGTCTATACTTTCGGGCCTACGATGTGCGTTTTATACCGTCACTGATGAAACGACCAGTCGCGGCTCTCTCCGTGTTACTCTGTCGCTGACTTCAATTGTACCGGTTCTGATTTGTACTGTCGAAGCCCGTACCTCCAGTCACCTTTCACCAATATCTGTATCCGACAAAAGTAGGAGGTAGACTAGCACGGACTCCAGACCTACACGTTCACCCATATAGTCCCTTTATGGAAACGGTCAGGGTAATTCCCGCATAGATACAGGAGCGTACCAGCATAGTCTCTACGATAAGTACTATAGACGCTCTCGCTCTTTGGTTATTACACAAGAATACCCGCCTCGAATACCGCGTGTCTGTGTATATGACGATATCAGTCTACTAACTCCGTACACTGGTGCATAACCTACTTAGGAGCACACATCCAGTGCTTCTACAGAGTACAGGATGGACAATTTTATGCGTAGGGAGTCGTTTCCTCCGTTATAAACATCGCGACACCTCCCAAGTGAATAACATTTGATAGTATCGAAACCTTCCTTTCATCCCGTACTTCAACTAATAGCCCCTAAGCCGTTTCATAAGAGGGCGACAACCGCACAGGTAGTTCATGCGTCATTTATGCGTAGACTTGCGTCCGAGCTGGTCTAATCTACTCTCGCAAATTCTTATATCCTATTTTTGTTTGGGCTTTTGTCCCTTAGGTTCTGAACTATGGAATAACTTCAACGAGAACTGAGTAGCGACACTTTTTCTGATATGTATTCGTTTGTAACCATGTGACACGCTCTCGTTTCGAGTGGTCTTGGTGCTACATAGGAGGACAGCACTATCTTTCGTGTAAAGGGTTAACACTGTCACTCGGTCGTCGCCATTAGTGAAACTCCTAACATCTCGGCTAGCTCTTCCCGGCGCGAGCCGTATAACGTCCCCGAAAACGCATCAATTTCGAGCTGTGATTAAAGTTCGCGCTCGAGAAAGAATTAGTCCTTACCAGTCAGTTGTACGGACAAGATATACGGCGCTGTTTAGCCGGGGCCTCCAACGAGCGGTCTAGGGACGCTGTGCCGAAACTTTCCTTCTTCGCTAGTGAACCTACCACATACTTTGAGTGGAGCCCCTATTCGTCGTCGCGATCGATATAAGTCATTATGAATGGGATAAAGTTGACGTAGTATTTAGATCTAAGACCTATCTTCCTCCGGGGAAGAAGTTAGTATAAGTACTTTCTACCAAGCGTATCGGTCTATTACGTATACCATTGCTGTCTCAAGGTCCCTCTAGCGAGAGCAGTGTACCTTTCGTTCACATCAGCCATCAAGCCCGTGCTTCTCTCAGGGTACTATCTCTGCCACGGCTTGAGGTTCTTTGGCCGAAGTATCGTCTGATCTACCGTCAGTTCGGGCGTAGGACTCTCAGTGTCGTGGCTCGAGGTTCTCTGGTGTTGCGAGAACTCTGGCTTCTAAGTGTCACTGCGTCAAATCGAACTTAAGTACGGCGAGTATAGTCTCTGCCTTGGCTTGGGATTATGTCGACGTAACTCCTGAATTGCCGTCAGAACAACTCTCCTTTCTCGACCTTTCTCAGCATTACTGTGACACAGTTCAGGTGCACTCAGCCTAGAGCCTTCGCAAGGCGGTGGGCAGCGAAAGCCAGGGCGGTTCAAATGCGAAGTTTCAGGGGAAGTTTTTGCTGAGCGGCGTCGCAGGTTGCTGGAGGTATAGTCAGCATTTAGGTTACCATTCGTAGGGATGTGAGTCTCCTTTCTTTAACTTCGCCACCTAGCTTCTACCTCTTCACCTAACCCGACCTACCTGAACGCTACTAACCTACTGCTTTGACTGGTGATAGTGAACGTCCGGTTGCATCTTGAGCGGCGCTGTATGCGACGGGAGTAGGAGCGACTACTGCCATAGCTTTAGTGTCAGTCATGTAGGTACAGAGACCGGCGCTAGCGTGTCCTTTGATTGCTACATGTGAAACCGTCCGGCTGTTCTAACAGCGTGAGTGTTTGCGGCGTAGGCACCTTCAGCTCGGGTAGACCCGTTGGGAGGAGCGGTTCCGGGAGCTCCCTTTCTTGCATTTCCTAGACGAGAGGTTGCAGCCACGTCCTCCTCCTCGTGGGCGCTGGCCGCGGCGTGGGCGCCGGCGACGACCACCACGGCGACGGCGTCTCCGTGGTTTTCGTCTCCTCTTCCAGCTCCTCTTCCTCCTCAGGCTGCTGCTGTACCACGCACCAATATGCTCAGATTAACAAGCTGT
>KV417827.1:3609-33985 GCA_001630335.1 Athelia psychrophila
GCTTCACCGACTCTTTGAGGCCCTGCTTATCTTTAATGCAGCCGGCCTCGAGTTCACGGACTCGAGCTCTCGAATCGATCAGTTCTCCCCCAATGACAACGAGCTTCTCTCTCAACATTTTCACGATCTCTTGAGCTGATATAGAACAAATGTGAGTTTGTTGATCGGGCCTGAAGATGGCATGGGACGCACACTGTTCATATTCATGCTGAAGCTCAGCCGTAACCCTACGCGTCTCTCTTGCTAATGTTAAAGGACCGGTTTCGTTCAGGTGGTGGGTAAGTCTTAAGTGTCGTCAGCGGATGTGCACGATCTCGAAGTTCGTGGTTTCCTCTAATCAATCAATGCGTGTGTCAGCCAGATTTCTCGTGGGATATGGGCCATTGAGGAAAGAAGAAGGAGCGCACTTGTAGTGGTATGCTAGACTTGTATACGGGGTTGTTCTCGAGGAACCCTACTTGCCCGTGCGCGAGTTTACGAGGTACTCGGTCGTGCCCACACCTTGGTATCTCAAGGCAAGCGCCATATTCACCGAGGCAGCGAGTGGGTATTCAACTGGATTCCGGGTGATGGTGAAGGGCGCTGTCTGCATATATTCGTTGTCTGTGAGATTCAAGTTGACTGCGTAAACGAGAGGAGGATAACGCTCACCTCGACGACATTCTGGAACCGCCGTTGCACCCTGCATTTTTGTTCCCACAAGTGGTCCACGTCTCCTGCGTCGTCGTCACAATCTAAACCTCAACGTGCTTCCACCCGGCCACACAGCCTTGTCTGCAAACAGCTCGCCCGACGGGCTCTCGCCCATGCATCTGAAATGGTCCGCATCAGCATATGCGCAACTGGCTTTGATCTTAACGAACCGTTTGAGCGCCTCCTCGACGCCTTCTTCGGCGCTGACGACTCGCATTCCGCGCCTTCCCTCGCCGTCCAGTGCATCTATCATAACCGGATATCTGATACCGTCCTTGACAAACATCCGGTCCAGATTTCACATGTGTCCCTCGAGCGACCGGAATGCCTGAGGCGACGGCGAGGTCGTGGACGATCATATCTGCAGCAATGCGTAGCGTGCCGGGGGCGGGGCCATCAGGTCGTCCGGGTGGAAGAAAGGGAGGTGAGGACAAAGCTCTAGGTGAGGAAGCCGTAGCTTGGGTGGATGTGGGCGCTTTGTGTTCTGCGATGGGAGACGAGTTATATATCAGCGACTTGCAGGCCATGACGAGCATTTCCCGTACCTCTTTGCGAGATGTTCTATAGTGGCCTGGCCACCCAGGACTCGAACGGGCATGGCTGTTGTTGCTGCTGCTAAGGGGGCATATTCGGAAGGGACTAGGTTGTTCAACGGCGTCTGCACGTCATCGTTGGCTCATCTTTATCGAACAACATCGAGCAAGTTTGGCGCAGGTTCGGATTGGGGTCGGGCGACGGATGCATGTCGTTTTGGGTCAATGACGTGACGCTGTCTAATCTCGGCATTTGTTCTCTCTATCGGGCACCTCTGCTCACGATTCTTGCCCGTTCAATGAACTCTGCTGGCGGTCCTCGTCGAACATCCTCTGCAATGTCTTTGTTTAAGAATGGGGCACCTGCAAGCCCGACTCCTGCCTTCGCTGAGCCAGAACAAGGAGCGCCGTTAGAATCCGCGACTACTAAGCTGCTGCCTACGCAGACGAGATCTCTCAGGTCTTCGATGTTAGAAACAATGGGACTCGTACTGAAGGAGTTACGACTGTAATGATCACCGACGATGCTGCACGAGGTGTATCACCCCCCGCAACTATTTCAACTGACCTTGCAAGCCATGGCGACGATGTTCCTGCCGACGCACTCGAAGCTCCTTCGACAAAGCCTCCCCCCGCAAGATGGCCCAGATCTTTCTCTAGATCCACTGGCCACGACGTGGCGGCACTTTTTGTTTCTTTTGACACGGTCAACACACCGTCCGCAGAAACAATCGACGCCAAAGCACCCAGCCAAGTCCCAACCACCACACCCAACTGCATTACCGTTAACCGTGAAAGAGCCAGCACCGGACCCGCAGCGATCTCTGCCGCAGCTGATCCCTTCCAAGTTCCAATGCCCAGCGACAATCGGGCAGACGCTAGTTCTCAACTTCATCGTTGCTCAGGTTCACTCCGCGTCCCCATTCTCTGCCAATCCCCCCGATTCACCCGCGGAGTCTTACGCTTCAGACGAGGATGTTCCTCGGCTCAACTTCCCTCATCCACCCAGTGTCATCCACCAGAACTCTGCGAACGCAAGTGTCGATGGCAAGTCTCAACCCGTCGGCTAGCAGGTTCACTCTGGGAATCCCGATGCTAAGACAAGGTTACCCTTGGATCACGTTGTACCCGCTATGGATGTGGGGGGTGGCTGGGACAAGGACACTGGACGGCGCTGTAGAGGCCACCGCACAGGCCTCAGGTGCGTTTACAAACAAGTTCTACACCATTCTTAGTCACTCATGCACGCGATACAGAGCCTGTCTCGGATTCCCCACCAATACAGACATGCTCGATGACGACAACACCCGTGGTCCCGTGGTCCCGCGGTCCCGGACGTGCCAGCTGCTGCAACTTCCGAGTCTCAAACGGCAGACTCCCCTCCCGCACGAACAGCCAACTCTGACGCTACCGAGACTGAAGGCGGCATGGGTCACAGAGTGGATTCTTAAGCGACTACTACGCCTTGGTGGAGGTACGCTGGATGGAACAGCGCCCACCCATTCGATCCTGTACCTATCGCAGACACGTCGCCATTGTCCACCTAGGAGGCGCCTACCAACACCATACGAGCTGCAAAGTGGTCCCACCCTTACATACGCAGGGAGATGATCCCTTATTACCGCTGCACACCGCTGACCCCTCCCCGACGGAAGAACCCACCGAAGCTTTTTTCGCGACACCGAAATGACACTCTGAGTACACGAAGAACGTGAAGAAGGCTGCTGCATAGTGAGCATCCCCGATCTCGCTCTTCGCGAGATGTACTGAACAGAGATCTTGTTTTGCAGGCACAAAACAAAACAAGATCAGTCCCGCTCCGTGCTCTGCTCCGACCGCCCCCTATATCCATATTGTTTTCCTTCTCTTTGTCTGCGGATGTCCACTGTATCTTACCTAACATCGCCACAACAGTCCCCTTGCTGCTTTCCGTTCCATGAGCAAGTTGGTAGATGGCGGGAAGAAATTGAAGGGAGGCGGTGGCCACAATAATGAATGCATGCTTTAAACCAAACCACCGAGATTTCGTCATGGCCCGCGTGCAACTCAGCTTCCATTAATCGAGGTCCTGTTTTCTCCGCCTTAAATACTGAGTGCATACCCCACGACTTCATATGGTGATCATCGGCTCAGAACGGCAGCTCATCTTCAGCGACGAATTCAACACGGACGGGGGACGTTCTACCGAGGCGGCGATCCGTATTAGGCGGCTCTGAATCTGCACTACTGGGTGGTAAGTTTGAATAGTCAAAATTATCCCAGTTGATGCCTCCTGTTATATTGGTGTTGCAGACAAATAACACGGAATAGTACGACCTGCGGCAATTACCACGGCCGACGCCTCTTTGACCCTGTCTAAGTAGCAGATACATGGGCTGGGCAACCAGAGGCATCATGCCGCTATGGAACAAATTCTGCTTCACCGGTGGAATAGTCGAAACGGCCGTCGACGCGATTAAATATGGCTGTGATCCACAAGATTTCCCCACTGCCGACTACATCAATCAGTGAGTGTCCTTCCCTTCCCAGCCGGTGTCATTTTTGTCGCGTGTACACTGCTAAATTAACAAATTGCTCCATTGTGCTGCTACTTGCCGCCGCTCCAGATATATTGAGGCTACACAAATCCCAATTCGACCGCCTGAGAGAAGACTACGGACAGCCATTTCCTAAGAGCAGGTTTCTTGGGCAGTGCCGAGCATGCACTTGACATGTAGCTTGGTGGGCCACATGCTACGTCGCTATATTCCCAGTAGCTAGTCATTTGAACGCCCGGTGGCGGATTCAAGGTGGCACACTCGCACCTTGAATTAATTCTGACGGGCTGTTTCCACATAAAATATGGCAATTGAGAAGTGTTCATATTTCGATGAAGAACATATCTATGTGCTCGAAACACTACCCATTATCGTCTGTGGTCAGCTGGTGCATGTTTTGTGGTCGCTGCGCACAGACTATACATACAGGGGCTAATTCTGATGGAGTCACGGGTGGCACACTGTATACTCGATTACACAAGGGGTGGGATTTGGCGATTATTTTTGAATCGGCCAATCTATTTGAGACCGTGTGCTATGCCCGTTACCTTGTGGAGTTTTCTTAGACAACCGCGGGCAATGTGGGAGGAGGTGACCATGTTGTTTTGGAAGGCGCGGATAGGGAATGTATCGCGTATGAGAGCAATTTCGGACCCCGAGTCCTGCGTGAAGCACACAGATATGTGCTCGGGACTAGGAAATACCGCGTCAGTCAACATTGCAGGAGAATGGGTGAGAGAAGGGTAGATTACCTTCGACTTGCACGGTCATCTACCGGCAGTTCCTTCGCCATCGCTCTTTACACGCACAAACACCCTTTCGAGAGCACGGCCCATTACGTTCCCTATACAGGCTTCGCTTCGGAGACCGCCCACGTCCTACTCGGTCTCGACTTTCCGAAGAAATGCCAGTCCAAACATTGAGGGGAGCGCACCCAAGCACACCCTGTACCTCGGCTTCCCCGAACGCAGAGAATATAGCCACCAGCAAGTCGACCGCCACTCCAAGATCAGCACTGTTAATGGAATCCGATTCGGGACCCCGTAGTGCGCCATCGAAACGGCTTGCATGAATCTCTCCCCGATATGAATTCGTGCTGAACGCGCACACTGTCAATACCCGCGCGGCGGCAAAGGAAAAATTAAGCTGGCTCACCTGGCTTTGCAAGAAGGATGAGGGAGAGAAGGTGGAGAGAAGCGCGGCGAGCGCGGTGTACGTCGTTCCTGGGGTAGGTGGGCGCGATAGGAAGGCGATAAGGAGCCATACGCGCTGGCCCCCTCCGCGTGATTATCCGGATCGTGTTCTTGATCTTAATCGCCGTCGTGTTCACCTTCATCTTGATCATCGTTATCATCACTTTCGCGGTCCTAGGTCTAAGCTAGCGCAGAATCAGCAAGCTCCTGCGCTTCTAGATATGCTGTCACCACATGAACCAGTTAGCCAGCATTGGAAATAACCGCAAAAGCAACTCACCTCGTAGAGAACCCAGCAATGGATCCCTAATGGCGCTCCACGCCCACACATCTAATTTAAGCCAAGGAGAACGAGGGGGAGAACGGGTCAATGCCGACAGGATCGCGTTCTTCATCTTTATTTCAAGATCCTTCCAGCGCCGCACAAGCGTTGCGACAACTGCCTATGCTGCTCGGCGCATTGGAGGTTGAGAAAAGCAGTGCTTTGGGACCGGGTCCAGGGTGCAAAGCAGACCAAAGTGCAGGAGACGAGAGCAGGGTCCTCCGCTTGGTCTTCTTCAATGTCAGCGTCAGGCTGTTCGGGCTCAGGAGCGGGCGGCGATGCATCTGGAGTAGCAAAGACGATGATTAGTGCACTTGCATGTAAAATGAAGGGTAGTATGAGTACCCAAGATCTCTGCGAGCGCCCCCAGTGCACCGATCCTCAGCCGTGCATTGCGATCCTTCTCGCCTTCACCCTTCTCTGCTGCTGATCCGTCCTTCTGCGCGCCAGCGGCCCGACCGTGGGGTTTAGCGCAGCCCATAGTCCCTTTGAATCAAGAAACGCGCGACGTAGAAATGGAAGCACGTCCGTTTCAGTATGCGAAAAAGACGACGTGGAAGCGACAGAAGCGACGTGCTTGTCGGGGTCGTGCGCGATCATAAGCCAAGCGCCGAGAACATATGGAGGAGCTTCTTCTGCGAGCAGGGGTAGAGTGGTAGCAATGCAGGGCGAGAGCGAGGGGACGTATGCGCCTGGAGGCCCGAGGGGTGCAGGGGAAGTAAGGGAGCGTGGTACAGCTGTTCAACCACTAAAACAAAACCTGAAATGGGATTAGACTGTTGTACATTTCTTTAAAGACATCAAGAACAACATCAGACGCACCCAGACAGGGAGCATCGCCCGCACCGCATAATCATCCCGCTCTGCAGCCCCAGCCTCAACGTACGTCTTCGACTCCTCAAACGCGCGACGCGTGGTATCGTTCTTCGCCAGCCGGCGCAGAATGACGACGAGCTCCGCAGACAGCGCGTACGCCAGTCGGAGTGGATCGAGCGGATCTGGGGCAATCGGCTGAGGCTTCACCGGGGGGATTTACGCCTTCACCCGTGGCTCCTCGTTCTTGTCTCCCTCCTTGCCAGTCTGGGACCGGCGGCCTTGAGGACGTGCTTCTTGCACGTAGTCGATGTCGACACATTTTGCTCGGGCATCGTCGTCAGTGAGAGGGTGCAAATGAGGAGTAAGTAGAAAGTTGCGAGGCTATGCGGCATCCTGAGCGCTTATTTTGGTGTTTGTGTTGCCATATCTGTGGTGGCAACTTTGTTTTATGCGACAAGTAATTAGGTGTAGATGTAGCTGGCTATATATGAAGAGTAGGTAATATTTCTACGAGCACGTTCATGCCACCGAGACTCGTAATGAGTTGTAGAGGAACTATGGAGCAATCTGCAACGAGTTGCGACATTGCTGCCAGGCAGATCCGTGGACAAAGTTCGAGAGGTCGAGCTCTGTCAGGCTAGCGGCTATGACCGCAGTATTATTCGGCCAAACGAGGCCTGGGCGATACCACGAAGGAACCCACACCAGCAACTGAGAGGACGGCGTCATGATCCAGCCGTTGTCGAGTATGGAATCATATGTAAACCCTATGGCGCTGCAGGCAGTTTAGCAGAGCGCAAGTGTCTGAACAGCTGCATGAAGCGTACCTCTCAGATGCGCATGCCACGCTATTTACCTCCCAGACCCTGATTGTATTGTCCACTGAGCCCGAGACAAGGTGCGTCCCGTCAGGGGAAAACGCAACGGATGTGACCCAGTCGATGTGCACTTTGAACGGTGCCCTGAATGCCACGCCGGTCTCTGCGTCCCAGACCCGGACCGAGGAGTCGCGAGAGCCCGAGGCGATGCGCTTGCCGTCGGGCGAGTATGCCACGGACTGGACTGGACCGCTGTGCCCTTTGAGTGGAGATCCAATCGCCTTGCCGGTCTTTGCGTCCCAGACCCGTACAGTGTTGTCAAAGGAGCCCGATGCTATGCGCGTGCCATCGGGCGAGTATGCAATGGAATTGATCGCGTCGGTGTTTGCTTTGAATGGCGGACCCACCGCTTCTCCGTTCGCCGCATTCCACATCTGGATGACGCCATTTGAATAACCGGAGACGATGCACTTCCCGTCTGGCGAGTACGCCACACAATAGACTTTGGCTTTGCAATCCTCGATCGAGATCAGCTCCTCGCCAGTTGCCGCGTCCCATATCCGAATGGTCTTGTCAGGCGACCCCGAGACGATGCACTTGCCATCTGGCGAGTATTCAACCGAGCCGATGTCACCGCTGTGCCCCTCTAATGGCGGTCCTACCTCCTTGCCGGTCTCCAAGTCCCACCGCCTGATTGTCTTGTCTCTAGACCCCGAGGCGATACAAGTGCCGTCCGGCGAGTATGCGATAGAGCGTACAAGATCGCGATGCCCTTCAAGTGGCGCTCCCACTGCCTTTCCAGTTCCCGCATCCCACACCTGAATCACGCCATTTCCATCACCTGACACGATGCTGGCTCCGTCTCGCGAGTATGCTACGGACCAGACCCTGCTCAAGGGTTTTGGGAGTGACACTTGCACTGCCTCGCGGTCAACAATCTCCGCGTCCCAGACCCGAATCGTGCAGTCTTCAGAGCCCGAGGCAATGCGCGTCCCGTCTGGTGAGCATGCAACTGACCAGATACTGGAGCCGTGTCCTTTGAATGGCTCTCCGACTGTATGGCCCGTCTTCACGTCCCACACCCGAATCGTGCTATCAAACGAGCCCGAGACAATGTGTTTCCCGTCTGGGAAGTATGCCACGGACTGGACAAATTTGCTGTGCCCTTCTAAAGGTGATCCCACTGCTTCACCGGTCTCTGCGTCCCAAACCCGGACCGTGCAATCATTAGAGCCTGAGGCAATGCACTTCCCGTCTGGGGCGTATGCAACAGAATTGATTCGATCAGTGTGCCCTTTGAATGGCAAACCCACTGCCTTGCCAGTCTTTGCGTCCCACACCCGGATCGTGCGGTCAC
Organism: Athelia psychrophila; assembly: GCA_001630335.1. NCBI lineage: Eukaryota > Fungi > Basidiomycota > Agaricomycetes > Atheliales > Atheliaceae > Athelia > Athelia psychrophila. The sequence continues at coordinate 11,879 of KV417827.1, forward strand.
CGGAGCCCGAGGCAATGCGCTGCCCGTCGGGCGAGTATGCAAGGCAAAATACTGAGTCGGCGTGCCCTACTAATGGCAATCCCACCGTTTCTCCGGTCTCTGCATCCCAGACCCGAATTGTCTTGTCCAAAGAGCCCGAGGCGATGTACTTGCCGTCTGGCGAGTATGCAATGCACCCGATTGCCGCGGTGTGGCCTTTGAATGGAAGCCCCACCATCTCACCGGCCTCTGTGTCCCACACGCGAATCGTCTTGTCTTCAGAGCCTGAGGCGGCATGCTTTCCGTCCGGTGAATATGCGACACACCGGACAGCTGTGTGTCCCATGAGCGGTCCCACTGTCACCGCGCCGGTCTCTGCGTCCCACACACGAACAGTTTTGTCATAAGAGCCCGAGACAATATGTGTGCCGTCTGGCGAATATGCGATGGAAAAAACAGGCCCGCTGTGGCCTTCAAATTTCTTGAGCTCGGCAGGCCACTGATTCAACTTGCCGCTTTTTAAGCGCATCAAGGACGGGTATCTTGGGAGATATGTCTGGGAGACGAGGGACTTTCTTGGTGCAAAGGGGAGAGCCGATAGATATATATGAGGTGCGCTCTGGGATATCGGCGGCACAAACACATCAATGAATCTGATGGTGTCTCTCGCGAAAGCCGCGAGATCTGAGTCGGATTTCTAGACACGCCGGGATTAGAAAAGCTCGACCCTGTTAACAAAAGGTCACTGACCTCGTTCCACTTTCCAATTGAAGCGAGGGTTTTGGTTGCCGAGTTCATATATTTTGTGAGGCTAAGAACTTCTAACCAGAAGAGAATCTTTTCGTGCAGGAACACTTGAAGCTCATCCCTGACTCGGGTTTCATACGAGGTGGCCTCTAGATGTGGACCCAAGAAACGGCAGGCATACAACAGATGCGGCGAAATGATCTGCCCTACACGGGCCTGCATATCCGGCACGTCGGTGTTGTGCACATGAGATGTCGGCAAACCACATATGTTGAATCGGAGCTCGTTCTTCATTACCCCAAGGCACGCCAGAACGAAGTGATGTTCAAGATGAGTCGGGCCCACAAAGAAAGCTTCGCTGCGCTTGGGGTCCCTGAGAAAGTCGAAAAATGATGCGTGGAGGGCAAGGATGGGAGTGTTCGTCTGAGCCGTGCCGTGCAGGAGTGAAGCGAGAGGTTGCACTATCTTTTGGACATCATCTTTACCCTCGATGGCGCGCAGCAGCGCAGAGTGTGCCGGGATACATAAGGGCTCTCTCGCCGTTAAGATGCTGCCAAAGACGCGTTTGAAACGCGCCATGACCTCCACGTCGCCCTCGTTGAACGTGTGGCGAAGAATTTCAATGTAGAGGTTATCCAAGCCACTTGCCTCTCTCACAAATTTATCCAGACGTTCTGTAGGATCATATCCATGCGGTCCGTCTCGAATGGCTCGACACGCCGTTGCAGCCCATTGGAAGTGGTGGCCAGATGCGACGACGAGCAGTCTGATCCATTCGCCGTCAGGCCACTGTTCTTCGAGGACCTCAGCGATGTCGACCAACTCATGCTGTAGAAACTTCGCGATATCTAAGTCGGTAGCGGCCTCATCCATCGCATCCACATATCTGATTTTGACACAAGGCTTATCTTTAAAGCCTTTGATGATATCAAGCTCAGGGCGTGTCGTGGCGAGGATTCTAAAATTGCCAGGCAGCTCGGATGCGCTCTTTGACAAGACCTGAAGAAAAGCCCTACGAGCCGGCGTGTCTCCACTCTCATCTAGCGCGTCAATGACGATGACTATAGGTCCGGTTATCGGGGCATTCGCTGCGGGCCCTAGTACAAGATCCTGCATTTGTCGAGCCGGGGCAGTGGTTTTACGAAGTGAATCATCGTTCTGAACGGCATTGTACAGCGACAACTTCCACTGAGGATCAAGATTGGCGATGTCCTTAGCAATCGTGCTCAAGACGTTCCCTGGATTTCGTGCCGCCTGGTCGGCTCGACTGAAGCAGAAACTGGAGCCAAGCCGTTTGGTAGCATGGTAATATTGCGCGACCGTATGCGCAATGGCGGATTTGCCACATCCTGCAACACCGGCAAGGAGCATGATTCGAGGGGTGTCCGAGCCATCTGCCGCGACGTCTGGCTTGTTGATCCAATCATGAAGATCAGTCAGAATACCCGAACGCGTTCCCGGTATGCAAGATTTAGCTGGGTCATAACTGGCACCCGGAGCGTATAACATTCCGTCCAGCGAGATCATTTGGGCTGCCAGACGCGTCGGTTAGCCCGAAAGATGCAAAACAGCGGGATAGTCACATACTTAAGCCGCTTTCCACGTCTTTCAAGCAACGGTATATCGTGACGTCCATTTGGCTCGCGAAATCCTTCTTCGCTTGCTCAAACTGATCATTAAACTGCTTGATTTTGGCCTCAACGTCCGAGAAAGTGAGCTTCGCACATCGTTTCCCTGCGGAGAGAAGTCAGGACTATGTTTTCCTAGGAATGAATTGGCGCCTTACAGAAGTTTTTGTCGATAGTGTAGTCTCGAATGAGATAGGCGGACTCCATTGTCAAGCAGCTCATATTTTGCATCATCTTGCGGTGAGACTCGATTTCTTTGAGAGGCTCGGCATAATGCACGAAAGAGTGTATATTGTTGATAGTCGTCATCAAGCCATAAACGGCGTCGTCTCGATTTCGTTGGGCAATCAATGCCTACTTTCCTGTTAATAAGTGTCTACCGATAGAACAGGAATACAAACTAACCTTGGGAACAGCCGACAGTACGGAACACGCTAGCTGAGCGTATGGGTGAACCTTCAAATCGCAAGTAGTGCTTGAGTAATGAGATGATACCGACGAAGCGGGGGATCATACCTCAGATATTGCTTGGGTTATTTCCGTAAATATCTCGAGTTTGTTGAGGACTGATTCCCAGAGACTGCCGAAAGATTCCACATCATCAACAGCTTGAGCAGCCATGTCCTCGACCTGTAGAAACGTTCCGACGCCTGATGGAGATCCCATTTGGTCCAGGCCCGCTTCTGCTTGCGACAGAGCCTCTTCCACGGCAAGTCGGTCAATGTCTGCATCTTGGGCTAGATTCACCAGCGAGAACGTGATTGCGGTAGGTAGCTTTTCCGGTACACCACCTGCGCCGGCTTTCCAAAGTTCACACAAGATGTCTAAATAGGCCTCCAAGTTCATCAAGAGGTCATGAGCATGGAAGGATGAGGTATACCACTGGATGTTTTCTCGAATAGCGATTCGATTGTGCGCTTGAACGTCCCAATTATCTTGTCTTTCCGGACGGTGTGGTGCTGGAAAAGCTGGAATTCTACGCTTGAAGATCTAGGTGTTTCGCTAAGAGAATTCAATCAGCATGTCAATGACGCGTGTCTAATTTGCTGCTCACAACGTGCAGGTATCAACCCACGAAACGGCAGAATCACTCTTCACACTCGATGTTGTGAAAGGTGCCTGATCAACCAGTAAAATCTTGATATATAGTTTCTTCGAAATTCGCTTCTTTGGGAGCTGGGTGCACTTGATATCTGCAAGATCTATAAGACTCGCGGTTCCGTCTGATTCCAAACACATCTGAACACATACTTGAAAATTGAGCCTTCACGATCTCAACTTTGTTCACAATACTGGATATCATTGAGTGAACGCAGAAATGAGAAACATGAGCAAAGCTCACGGTTGATTCGAATCCCTTTGCTGTTTCGGGCTCTTAGAGCTCATGGTGGATCAATGGAGAGGTGCGCAGGACGCTATAGCCTCATGTTGTCTGCATGTTCTGCATAGGCGCCCAAGTTCCGGTAAACGTCCGCAAATTTGTTTGTTGGTATAATTTCGTTAGTCGATAGATACCTAGGATTTCATACATAGCCGAGAGCATTCGCGTTCAGAAAGGTCCATATAGACAAACAGGTCCAAGTTGATAGGAGAAAATTACAGAGATGAGCCGATTTACTCGACAGGGGTCACGTGTTCGAATAGGGATGTTCAAACATACAATTCAAAGGGCAACGAATGATCTATGCAATGATAGATACAGCGAAGCAACGAAATGATTTTGAGATGATTTTGATCGAACTGCGAATACCAAGGTCGATAAGCCAGCATGATCATCACAACAGCCCACACCATGGCCTCTCCAACAACTACGCCCACACGGACGCGTTTGGACCTCCGCACCCTCTCAGGGCCTGCGGGCAGCGCCACCATCCCACGCACCATCTTCATTCGTCACTATGCCACTGTCAGCCAAACCTGATGAATGCACCTCGACGCCCTTCCCCGTCAGCGGTGCCGCGATATCCGTAGTGAAGTTCGCGTGGTCGAATGCACCGGCAGGGACGCCGGCGGAGGAGGTAAAGTGCTGTACGCGATGGGGGCGAGCGCCAGGGTGTGCTTCTTCGCATCTGAGGCGCGTTGGACCGAGGCGGGAAGAGGGCAAGGTGGAATATCGCGGCTGGCTGCATTGCCAGCAATCCTGGCTCCAACAACGAGGTCGAGATGACGGCCGCTTCCTCTGCGTCTTGCCGTCCTTGTACACCGAATCCTCCCACCCGCGGCTTGAACACCTCCGTCCCAGTCCTTATCACACCCCTCAACTCACGCTCCACCCGCGTCGTGTTGCACTTCCCCTCTTCTCAATCCGCATGCGCCACCACCCGCGCCACCATCGTCCTATCCGCCTTCGTTCCGTCCTCCTCATTCCCGACGCTTGTCTCCCTTAGGACGCGCGCACCCCCCTGCGTCGCCCCCACAATCCCGCCCGCGCGCCACAATCGTCGCCAACAGCGAATCAAAGGCTGTCCCCACGATGCAGAAGGGCACACCGCAAAGCCACCTATCGACAGGCAGCCCGAGCCCCGCGGGCTACACGATCGCGCTGGGCAGGGATGGAGGCAACAGTCCTTGGCGGGGTCTTTGGCAGGGTGCAGTTGTATGCCGACTAGCTAGGGTGTGGCCGAGGGACGCGAGGGCGCTTAAGGAGGAGTAGAGGAGCGGAGGAGCTGGATGTGCGCGAGCTCGAGGTTTACCCTGATCAATCGATGCGTGTATCAGCCAGATTGCTCATAGGATATGGGCCGTGGGGGAAGAAGAAGAAGCGCACCTGTGATAGTATGCTCGACTTGTATACGGGCGCTGATCTCAAGGAACACCCGCTTGCCCGTGCGCGAGTTTACCAGGTACTCGCACGTGCCCACGCCTTGGTATCTCAAGGCAAGCGCCATATTCACCGAGGCGGCGACTAGGTATTCAACTAGATTCCGGGTGAGGGTGAAGAGCGCTGTCCGCACATATTCGTTGTCTGTGAGATTCAAGTTGACTCCGTAAACAAGAGGAAGAGAATACTCACCTCAACGACACTCTGGAACCGCCGTTGCGCGCTGCACTCTCGTTCCCAAAAGCGGACCACGTCTCCTGCGCCGTTGTTACAATCTGGCCCTCAACGTGCTACCACCCGATCCAGACAGCGCCTTCTCTGCAACCAGCTAGCCTATGGATCTGAAACGGTACATATCAGCATATGCACAACTGGCTCAAATCCCAACGAACTTTTTGAACGCCTCCCTGACATCTGCTTAGCGATGTAGGCGCTTTGTGTTCTGCGATGGGATATTAGCGCTTAGCGACGTGCAGGCAATGCCGGGCATATCCCGTACCTCTTTGCGATGTCAATGATGCGTCTGGCCACCCAGGAACGGGCATAGGCTGTCGCTGCTGCTGAGCGCCGGAAGCTGACTAGGGTGTTGACTCCAGTGCAGTCAACCACCAACAGCGTCTGCACGTCATCGTTGGTTCATCTTCATCGAACAACATCGAGCAAGTTTGCAAGGGCAATGGGCGTCGGGCGACGGAGGCATGTCGTTTTGGGTCAATGACGTGACGCTGTCCAATCTCGGGCTTTATTGCTCTCTACCGGGCACCTCTGCTCACGATTCTTGCCCGTTCAATGAACTCTGCTGGCGATCCTCTTCGAAATTCCTCTGCGTCATCTCCCTGGAGAGCAATGTCTCTGTCCAAGAATGGGGCACCTGCAAGCCCGATTCTTGTCTTCGCTGAGCCGGAACAAGGAGCGCTATTAGAATCCGCGACTACTAAGCTGCCTACGCAGACGAGATTCAGCATATACCCTGATGTTAGAAACAGTGGGACTCATACCTGAAGGAGTTACGTCTGTAATGATAACCGACGATGCTGCACCAGGTGTATCACCTCCCGCAACTATTTCAACTGAACTTGCAAGTCATGGCGACGATGTTCCTGCCGACGCATTCGAAGCTCCCGCGACAAACCCTCCCCCCCTCACCGTGGCTCGGATCTTTCTCTAGATTCACTGGCAACGACATGGCGGCACGTTTTGTTTCTTTAGACACGGCACACCGTCCGCAGAAACAATCGACGCCAAAGCACCCAGCGCAACCGCCACGCCCAACTTGATTACCGTTAACCGTGAAAGAGCCAGAACCGGACCCGCAGCCGATCCCTTCCAATTGCAATGCCCAGCGACAATCGGGCAGAAGCCAGTTCTCAACTTCATCGCCGCTCAAGTTCACTCCGCATCCCCACTCTGCCAATTCCCCCGCTTCACCTGCAGAATCTTACGCTTCGGTAGGCGAAGATATTCCTCGGCTCAACGTCCCTCATCCACCCAGTGACATCCACCAGAACTCCGCGAACGCAAGTATCGATGCCAAGCCTCAACCCTTCGGCTAGCAGGTTCACTCTAGGAATCCCGATGCTCGGAAGACAAGGTTACCCTTGGATCACGTTGTACCCGCTATGGCTGCGGGGGGTGGCTGGGACAAGGACAGCGCTGTAGATGGCACCGCACATGCCTCAGGTGCGTTTACAAGTTCTTCACAATTCTTGGTCACTCATGCACGCGATACAGAGCCTGTCTCGGATTCCCCGCCAATGCAGACATACTCGACGACGACGACACCCGTGGTCCCGGACATGACAGCTGCTCCACCTTCTGGGTCTCAAACGGCAGACTCCCCTCCTGCACGAACAGCCAACTCGGACGCTACCGAGACGGAAGGCGACCTAGTTCACAGGGCGGAATTCTCACCAACTACTACGCCTTGGTGGAGGTACGTTGGGTGGAGCAGCGCCCACCTAGTCGATCCTGCACCTATCGCAGACACATCAGCATTGTCCACCCAGCAGGCGCCTGCCAACACCATACGAGCTGCAAAGTGGTCCCCACCCTTACAGGCGCAAGGAGAGGATCCCTTGTCACCGCCGCACACCGCTGACCCTTCCTCGACGGAAGTACCCACCGAAACTTTTCGCGACCCCGAAATGGCGCTCGCTGAGTACACGAAGAACGTGAAGAAGGCTGCTGCATAGTGAGCATCCCCAATCTCGCTCTTCGCAAGGTGGGCTGAATAGAGATCTTGTTTTTCAGGCACAAAACAAAACAAGATCAGTCCCGCTCCATGCGCTGCTCCAGCCACCCACTATGTCCATATTGTTCTCCTTCTCTTTGTTTTCGGATGTCCATTGTATCTTACCTAACATCGCCACAACAGTTCTCTTGCTGCTTTCAGTTCCATGCGCGAGTTTTGGTAAATGGAGGCGATGGCCACAATAATGAATGCATGCTTTAAACCAAACCACCGAGATGACTTCGTCGTCGCCCACATGCAACTCATCTTCCATCAGCTATAACCGAGGTCCTGTTTTCTTCGCTGTTAAATGCTCATCATTCGTTGCTCCACCTTAGATTCTCGCCGTCACAGCATGCAGCGTGCATGGACTCGGAGGCACAGCAAAAAGCGAATCCAAAAATTGCAGGCGGCGATACCGACCCGCTCACATTCCGGTCGAGATTGTTGTGTTATCAAGCTCGGAAATCTACGCTCTCTTGTCTCCTAGGATTTTCCGCGACTGGCTCGGAAACAGCAGCGCTTGAGCGATCGCGTCTGAATGCCACACTACTCAACCGATACCTTGCCGATACTTGTCAAATTTCTCGACCTTCGAAGCGCGTACATGATCCTCGCCAAACCACGCACTCTGGATCTTTTCCTGAAATATCACAGGCAAATCCCCAGGCCCAGCCGCATATGTGCTAAGCAATCTTAGCGAAGACCGTCAAGCTGCTCTTCTCGCGCTCATAGAGCTCACACAAAATGGTACTGGTTCGCCACTTCATCGCGTCAATAATTGCACTACAAACTATATCAATAAAAAACGAAGCAGCACCAACAACTACGCACACAGATTAATTGTTCGTACAGGTATTGTCGTGATCATACCGTGGCGTCCACCGGCGTTCAAGGCTCCCCCTAGTTCTGCGTCACGCCGGGACTGATCTTCTCCAGCGCCTCCACCAGCTCGTCCCAGAAGCGCTTCGCTGCCTGTCGCGTGGACAGTGTGGTCATAAACCCATCTCCCGCATACTGCGTCACATACACAAGGTCATGGCTTCCCACATCCGTCCCTCTGGCCAATAGAAGCTTCATGATGTACAGCCCCCACCCAGCCTCTCGCGCAAGCTGGCTGTGGCAAAACGCGGGACATGCGGTATTCGTCCGCCGGATGCAACCCGCGAAGGCACGGACGTAGATTATTTCAAGACGCTTGGATGTGGGGTAGCGCGTGGCCATGTTTGCTCTGTGCGGGTCGCTTAACGCATCCAAAATCTTGCCGTCAGCTGCGTCAGCCTTGGGAGGATTGGGGCAGAACGTATGCGTCTCCGATGGGACTATCGTGGCGGTAGGTCTGATGTTGTGCTTCTGGGCAGCGCGCTTGAGTTTCGGCAGGCAGAGGAAGAAGAGGAGGGAGGGCGAGATGGCGTTGACGGTGATAGCGCTCTCGTAGCCCTTAGCGAGTCTAAAGTTGGGGTCGCGATGCCCGCTCTCTCTAGAAGGACTTCTTGTCTGGGCAGTTCCTTGTTGACGCGTACACCGAACTGCTGAGATCGAGCTGTCAGAGTTGCACAGTGCTATCCTTGCAGCCGGTTTGCCTGATGATCTCAGATCTTGCGGCCGGCCTTTCTTGGGGCACCGTTGGATGATCATCGGCGGTGGTCGGCCCGGACCCGTGCCTTTGGACAGCTTGACAGCTTGCGACCAACTGACTTGTAGCAACTGTCACTGTCAGCATCAACTACTTAGGTAGAAAATGGAATGCGCACACAGCTCCCTGTCAATGTTCGGGAGGTTCATTGCTTTCAAACTAACTGCAAGCAGGGGAGCTGCCAAAAACGATCTTCACAATCCCCATCCTAGACGGGACCGAGCTCAAGACAAAATGAGCAACATGTTTACTGACCGAAGTCTCTCCCCCCAGCATTGTCCGGATCCGTGTCAACCACGTGTAGTCAAGCAAGCCAGAGATGACACCCTGAGGCGTGTTGGAGTCAAATCCGTTGCATTATAACAGATGGGAATGTTTAACCTAGTACAGGGGGACCGTAAGGAACGGCACGGACCGGTCGTGGGTCGGTAGAGCGGCAGCTCTTGATCAAACCAAGTCTTCACCCAGTCAGCCATGAAGTCCCAGGGTTGATATTGGTGTGGGCGAACAGGCATGATCAAGAGGCACAGCACCAGGCCATAGTGTCAGAATAATGCATTATACCATTGTAAGCACCGGCTTTTGTGTTATGCATCATCCCCAGTACTTACCATTGTCCATGGTAATGCATCAGCTCACTGTCTGGCCTGGGTGGGGCTGCACCGTTTGGGAATGGAACCGGCTGGCTCAAAATGACCGTTCCCAATGGGGCAGGTGGTACAAAAGCTGTGCCGCTTTTTTGCTGGGCTTCTCTTGGGTTGGGGGTGGCCTCAAAATCAAAAATAATGATTTCCATATGTGGTGGATGAGCGCTGAGTGTGCCTGGCTGCTCGGGTGCCCCGGGGGGCTTTGAAAATGCGTCGCAAATGGGCGGGCACAGTCCATTGCTTCCGCATTTGGACGCGGTGAATCCCAATTTGGAAATTCCCATCAGCAAACCTTCGGGCTTGCCCTGCCCGGCCCTCCTGCTCCCCCTCCCTCAATTATCATTCCCTCCTTCCATTAGTTAGGTGTATGGAATTAGTTTGACCTATGCACCAGATACTGACTTGAATGAAAAGAATTGAAAAATGTGTCTAAAATAGCTAATATTTACTTGGGCACACATTGGTGGGGTAAATTTTTTTCATTGTTCAATAGAGAAGACATTGTAAATCCAGATAAGTACATGTAATGTAAGACTATCTATCATAAATTAGAGCCAAATATCGAAATGATTGAGGAAAGAGGGAGGTGTAAGCAAATGTCACCAAAATATCGAAAACCCGTCTCCCGCGCGCGCGTTTGGAGGTCCACTGGGTAAGTAGCAGTGTGAACACAATGCATGTGGTTCATGAAAAGTGGAAAGGGCCGAGTTGGAGTGAGGGCGAGCAAATAAAGCGAGGCGGCGGGCGCGCAGGGGCGGAAACAGGAAAAAGGGCGGGCGCGGCGGGCGCGTACCGCATCCTGGCGCTAAAAGCGCGATGGGAGGAGACGTGGGAGACCTCGTATGAGAGAGGTGCGCCAGCGATAGCGCTGCAGGAGCGCTGCCGCAGGCGCGAGAGCCATGCAAAGGAGGGGGGACGTTGATGGAGCCGCGTGCTCCGTTTGGGGTGGTAGGAGTGCTGGGGCGGGTGGAAAGTTCCTCAGAGCGTCATCACATACGCGGGTACGGTGAGACGAGAGGACTCGTCATCGCCGTTGCCCGCGTAGACGGTGGGCGCGTGTGGGAGGAGGAACAAGGAGAACGCGTGCGTGCACACGCGTTCATGAAGAGAGTGGGTGGGGGACGGCCTAGAAACGTCGGACAACATCCCCCACACGTTTTGAGAACGCGCGGGGGCTGGTGGACCGACTGGTGCCAACATGCGAAGGTGGGAGGCGGCTGCGCGCATGATCCCAACAAGGGACGCACGCACACATATTTCCGCGTTTCCAGCGTGCGGATCGTCTGGGAAATGTTGAGGATGTACCCCCACACGTTTTGAGAACGTGTGGCGGCTGGGTTGGGGGTACCGAGCGCGTGGAGCTGTGGGGAGGCAGCGGGGGAGGCAGCCACGTGATGACGCGCTGGAAAGGCCGGGTATCAACCCGGTGTCCTTTATCGCGTCTCTAACGCGCCCTGTGAGCAGGTACATCGACATGGCACATCATAAAGGGCAGGGGAGCAGGGAGGGAGCAAGGCCGTTGCAGGAGGAGGAGAGGAGAGGCCCAGGACAACAGCCAGTGCTGCAGGGTCCTGGGCAATGCCTGTAACTCATAATAGTTAACAAACAATGAGTAAACTGATTCACCTACCTTTTCTAAGCCCCCAGCCCGATCTGCCTCTTCCCCCGCGTTGTCGAAGCCGTCGTTGTCGTTGTGGGCGGGCAGAGATGATGGGCGCCTAAGCGCGCAATTGCCCGATCAGGTTGTTTGTGGCGGGTGCTTCGTTCGTCGTCGTTCGCTCGATAGCGAGCTCCAAAGGACGAATGACGTTTGATCCTGTGCTGAATACATGTAACATATATTCTATTATATCCTACAAGTTTTAAAATTAGAATCGGATACATATTGAACGTGATCGACGCAATGTATTCGCGATCACTCCGATCACACTCTTATCTCCTCTTATCTCGCGATTTTACTTTTTACTTAATCGAAAGGGATGTGAGCTCATTTCGGTAGATCGGGCACTGAAATACCCACCTATAGTACGTATATAACAACCTCCCGGTATCCGACTGTTCGACTTCAAATATATAAAGGTCTGTTAGTCTAAGTATTTAGTTACTGTGCGTATGAAGTACGAAACTCTGTTTATATCTGGGTCTTTCTGAGTATTCTGAGAGTAACTCTTTCTACACTCATTATATAGAAGTTCTGTGTTTTGTAAACCATTAATGTACATTACTACAAGCTATTCCAAGCATCCAAATCATTTTTTATCGGTCAGTATCTGTGCCAGACCCTCATTTCTGGTCAAACAGCTGAAAATGATCGAAATCAGGGAATTTCAGGTGCAGTAGGTCATATAATATAATTAAATTTTGATATTATGCAGCATACACACTTTATGGACATTATGTGAGGTCCTTGGAATATTAGAACGATATGAGGGAGCAGAGGAGGCCAGAAATACGGTCAGCCACACGAAATGGAAGCGTGGGAATTGCGCTCGACAGCGTATTCCGAGTCGTCCCGTTGTCATTCCGGGCGTGCATCTCATCCTTTCACCACCACGTCCCCACTATCCATGTTGCATCCACCACGTCGCAAGGCCCAGGACATTGTGTGATGGCCTTACGGCCATCCTTTTGTAAGTTTTAAAAAATCTCATGGCATTTTTCACCCGCTAATATGTTTTTTTTTTACAGCCTTTTAGTTGTCACCACTGCGGCTCACGGCCTGGGGCATGCCCCCCAGCGTCCATCGGGCTTGCCAGCTGGCACCGCACACGATGCGCTCTGCCATCAACACACGGACGCTCGTCAGCCTAACGCGCCCGCTCACCAGCCGCACGCGCTCGTCCGCCAGCCTCACGCGTCGGCTTGCCAGCCTCACGACGCGTCCGCTCACCAGCCCTCACGCACCCGTCCGCTCGCCATCACGCACCCGTCCACGAGCCCTCGCGAGCCCTCACGCGCCCATCCACGAGCCCTCACGCGCTCGTCCGCCAGCCCCATGCCCGCTCGTCAGTCCCACGCGCCCGCTCGCCAGCCCCACGCGCTCGTCCGCCAGCCGCCACGCGCTCGTTCGTCAGCCTCACGACGCGCCAGCCCCACGCGTCCGCTCGCCAACCCCATGCGCTCGCCCATCACGCGCCCATTCACCAGCCCTCACGTGCTCGTCGGCCAGCCCCATGTGCCCGCCCGTTAGTCCCACCCGCCCGCTCGTCAGTCCCACCCGCCCGCTCGTCAGTCCCATGCGCCCGCTCGCCTAGCCCTCACGTGCCCGCTCGCCCACCGCACGCACCCGTCCATCAGCCCCACGCACCCGTCCGCCAGCCACACACGCACCCCGGCAACCCCAGGCGCCCGCCCACCCGCCTGACGAGCACGTCCGCCGGCCCTCACGCGTACGTCCTCCAGCACCATGCGCACATTCACCCAGGCGCCCGTCTGCCGGTCCCATGTGCCCGCTCGCCTAGGCCCCACGCGCAGACCCACCAGCCTCACGCGCCCGTACGCCAGCCTCACGCACATGATGCCAGCCTCGCACGCGCGCCCGTGCCAGCACCATGTGCTGCCAGCCCATGCTCGCTCGCCGGCCCGCACGCCGCACCCTACACCGGCACTCCGTAATTTACCGTAGTAATTTTGTATTGGTCGGGGGGTTCCCGGGTAGCTTCGCGCTCCCGGGTTGTTTCGTTCGGGCCAGGGGGCATGCAGGAGGGCGGGTGCGGCTGGCCTATGTGGCCAGTAATGCATCCGTGCCACCGGTTCACGCACAGCTTCGCGCTGTGTGGTTCCGGTTCCTGGCTGGACAGCTTCGAGCTGTGCAGGTACGGTTATTCGCCCGGGAGACCGAACCGCCGAACCTGTGAAGTCGTAAATATAGATAGGGGCTAGAATTTCCCGATCCCGCAGGCATAGCTATCCCTTAGGTAGACAACATTGTATTTACGGCATGCATAATATAATTTGATTTTACCTACCCTAGAATGACCAGTTCGCCTACAAGTGATCAGCAATTGATGCAGCGTGCCTAGATTGATAATAATAATAAATATCATTATGGCCACCCGGAGCCTCGGCCCAATTCATACCAGAATAAGGCAATTTCTCATGGAATATTCCATAGTAGAACATTCTCTATCAGCAAACCCTGCACACAGTCACGGGTAAGTTACCGTTGGTATGATGCATTACCGGGACTTGGTGGTTACTGGGGATGATGCATAATTTAAAAATTGGTGAGTACCGGGAATGATGCATCATTCCAGCACGATTGGGTGACAGCACGCAGCAGCTTGCTCAGCCTTTATTTGAAAGTCTCTTTAAAAGCGAAGCGATGCCCATATTGTAGACCCATAGTATACATTGATTACAGTCCATTGTTGAGAAGAGTCCATGGTATAAGGTTCAGAACGAGTCCTAAACAAGGCTATGGGCACAAACGAGAAGAGTCCATGACGCGCAGAGAAATAGTAGGCTCCGACATCCGGGTAGAGTTCAAACCCATATTGACACGAAGCTCCAGTTGTTGAGATCGGTATCAGCCATGCTTGCGAGCTTTAGCCTTCAGTGTAGGATCGACAGTCGGCTAGAGAAATGCATGAGCCATGATGACCAACAGTTGGCATTAGCATTGCCCATCTAAAATGACTTGCCTTTGATACCTGGCTTTCAGGCTTCTTCGTCGACATCTGTTGACAGTTATCACGCCGATCAACAAGTAACATGAAATGATGAACCTGACGTGTCCTCGGAGCTTCTTTGACTGCAGCTCTGTCCCTCTTTCCGAGCTTCGGTGGGTTCCAGACGATCATCTTCTTCAACAATTTCATCAGAAGAGTCCGCCTCCAAAGCAGCGAATGTTTGACGATGAGAACTTTCCCCAGCGTTCTTGTCCAGACACACAGTCGGGCCCGGTCTCATGCATACAGATATCGCTTTGCCTAAATGGTGCTGTGGGGTTTTAGCTATGACTGCCGGCTCTTCATTTATGTCTTCGCTCTGGGACTGAAGATAATGATCAGTCTAAATCGCAACCGAGGGGAACCAGATGCACAAGAGCGTCGGAAAGCAGACTAGAGTTGGCAGTGAAAGATGCCACATCAATGATAGACTTAGTATTGAGGTCGGATGCCCTGTTTTAATTCAAAACGTCTTAAAACCACCGGAACGGCGACATGAAGGATGCTGACTCATACCTGGATATCGAGGAGTCTTGACATTTGACTCTAAGTTCTGGTTGATGTTCATAATGTACTCTTGAACATCTGTGAGCGATGTAAGCATAATTTCACGTACTCTGCGAATGTCGTTTGCCTTTGATACTAATCCTTGCTCTCGTGAAGCGCCTGGATCTTCTTTATCAGGGATTGTACGAATGTAGCTTCAGGTTCGGTCTACAAGCGAAAGTGTTTAACATCCAAACGAAATGGGTGAACAAATGATGACTCGCCAATTTGCCCTCTTTGTAACGAGCAGCAAGTGTTGTTGCCTGTCGAGTCAGATCCGCGATCATCCTGCCCTGCTCCTTGAGGCGGTCGGTAGCTTTCTCGTGGACTTCAAGTGGAATGGCTGGATCCTGGAGAGATAACTGAACACGAAGATCGTCCTTGATACGCGTGAGGTCTTTCAAGCACCGTCACAGGTCAGCTTTCGCGTCGTTCTCAGTGGCGCTGGGATTCGACCTGTTGACCACTGAGAACTGCGTTCGTTTCTTGAGCCACAGTCAAATCGACTTCATACTTGTTCGCAACGACTTTGTCAGAATCACGCTGGCGCTGGAACTCAAATTTCAAGGTCTCCAGTTGACCGTTTAGAACTGCGTTCATCTGTCGCCAAGTCGACTTGGCACTTGTCCGGAGGGACTTTGAGGAATGCGTTCTTTTCTTGAGTGACTGCCATGTCTACTAGTCGACAGTTAAGAGTGGTGTTTGTCTGCTGGGTCATTACCAAGTCGACCTGACACTTGTCCGCGATGAGTTTGAGCGCCGTGTTCCCACGTGTTTCTTATCCTCGATTTTCTGCTCTTGAACTAGTCCAGTGCACTTTTGCTCCTGGTTCTGCTCGCGAGCGTCCAATGGACTTTCAGCGGGTCATCATGTTACTTGAGTCTAAGGCGACGCACGTACATTTAATTCAGAGAAGAAACTTTGGATTTGAGCGAATTAAGTTTGAAGTTGGGCGAGTTGACTTCGATCTCCTCCTTTGAGGATACGATTGAAGATTAGTGTTGCTGAACACGGGCACGTGAAAGTAGATATAAGAGAAATTAAGAATACAACGCACTCGTGTTCAACTTCTGCAAGTATTTCAAGCTTCTTTATCCAGTAAGAGGAGCATGTCTGGAATTCTGATTTGGCGTCAGTTTCATTGGTGGTCCAGAAACAGAAGATCATGCTTACTGTTTCTGCGCTACATTCAGTTTACTTTCCGCTTCAGCGGCACAGCCTAATGCGTCTAGCGACGCTTGCTGTTGGGTCCTGAGGTGCAAAGATGTATATGCCATTTGCTGACCTGATTGATTCCCTCAGCATGCGGAAAGGAAAGGAATTTGGAACCTACTGACTCGAAGCAAGAAGCTGTCGCACCGACTCGTTGAAGCCCTGCTTATCCTTGATGCACTCGGCCTTGAGTTCACTGACTCGTGCTCTCGAATCGAGCAGTTCTCCCCCCATGACAACGAGCTTCTCTCGGCATCTTCACGACCTCTTGAGCTGATATACAATGAATGTGAGCTCGTTGATCAGGCCTGAAGATGGTATTGGACGCACACTATTCATATTCATGCTGAAGCTCAGCCATAACCCTGCGCGTCTCTCTTGCTAATGTTAAAGTACCGGTTTCGTTCAGGTGGTGCGCACCCAGTTCTCGCGAATTGCGTCAGCTTACTTTCAAGAGTCGAAGCGGTGTCTTTCCTTTAGCTCATTGAAGGACTGCTGGGCTTTGTCGACAAAGGAGGATGTCTTTTGTTAGTGTTTTCGAGTGCTTGCAGCGGCGCTTGCTGCTCTTTGAAACTAAAAGACTAATCAGTTGAACGTTTCTCAAGATTGAATTGAGGAGCGCACTTTTCTTCGCCACTTCTTTCAAGTCTACAAGACGTTGCGTGAGCTCCACTTTCTCCTCTACACGCGCAAACACCGCTTCGGGAGAACGGCCCACCACGTTACCTATACACGCTTCGCTTCGAAGACCGCCCACGTCCTCCTCGGTCTCGACTTTCAGAAGAAACGCAAGTCTGAATACTGAGGGGAGCGCACCCCAGGCACACCCTGTACCTCAGCTTCCCGGAACGCAGCGAATATAGCCACCAGCAAGTCGACCACCACTGCAAAGTCAGCACCCTTTGCGTGATTATCCGGATGGTGTTCTTGATTTTAATCGTCATCGTGTTCACTATCATCGCCATCATCGCCATCATCACCTTCGCGGTCCTGGGTCTGAGGTGGCGCAGAATCAGCAAGCTATCACCCTTCGGGGTATGCTGTCACTACATAACCAGTTAGCCAGGATTGTAGACAACTACAAAAGCAATTCACCTCGCGGGAGAACCAAGAACAGATCACGGAACCCCCACGTCCAACTCAATCCAAGCAAGGCAGTATGAGTCAATATCGGCAGTATCGCGTCCTTCTCCATCTTTGTTTGCGGATTCGTCCAGCATCGCACAAGCATTGCGACAACTACCCATGCCGCTCGGTACACTGGAGGTCGAGAAAGCCCGGTGCTTCAGGATTGGGTTCAAGGTTCAAAGCAGACCAAAATGTGGGCAACAAGAGCAGGGCAATGAGAGGGTCCTCCGCTTGATTTTCTTCAAGTTTATTGTCAAACTGCTCGGGCTCGGGAGCAGGCAGCGATACATCTGGAGTAGTAAAGACCATGAACAGTGTACTAGAATGTAAAATGAAGGGTAGTATGAGTACCCAAGATCCCCGCGAGCGCCCCAAGTACACCGATCCTCAACCGTGCATTGCGATCCGTCTTGCCTTCACCCTCTTCTGCTGCTTATCCGTCCTTCTGCGCGCCAGCGGCCCGAGCGTAGGGTTTATCGCAGGCGTAGTCCCTTTGAATCAAGAAATGCGCGACGTAGAAACGGAAGCACGTCCCCCGTGCCCGTTTCAGTATGCGAATGAGACGACGTGGAAGCGACAGAAGCGACGTGCTTGTCGAGGTCGTGTGCGATCATAAGCCAAGTGCCGAGAACATATGGAGGAGCTTCTTCTGCGAGTAGGGGCAGAGTGATAGCATGCAGGGCGATAGCGAGGAGACGTATGCCTCTGGAGGGGTGCAGGAGAAGTAGGGGAGCATAATGCAGCTGTTCAACCAATAAAACAAAACACGACATGGGATTAGACTGTTGTACATTTCTTAAAGACATCAAGAACAATATCAGACGCACCCAGACAGGGAGCATTGCCCGCATCGCATAAGCATCCCGCGCTACAGCCCCAGCCTCGACGTACGGCTTCGGCTCCTCGAGCGCGCGACGCGTGGTATCGTTCTTCGCCAGCCGGCGCAGAATGACGACGAGCTCCGCAGTCAGTGCGTATGCCAGTCCGAGCGGATCGAGCGGATCTGGGGCAATCGGCTAGAGCTTCACCGGGGGAATGTACGCCTTCACCCATGGCTCCTCCGAGTCGTTCTTGTCTCCCTCCTTGCCAGTCTGTGCCCGGCGGCCTTGAGGGCGTGCTTCTTGCACGTAGTCAGTGTCGAGGACAACTTTTGCTTGGTATCGCCGTCCAGAAGAGAGGGTGCAAATGGGGAGTAAGTAGAAAGTTGCGAGTCGCTAACAGGCTGGTATCTTGGGCGCTTATTTCGGTGTTCGTGTTGCCATATCTGTGGTGGCAACTTTGTTTTATGCGACAAGTAAGTAGATGTATTGTAGCTAGCTATATATGAAGAGTAGGTAATGTTTGTGTGGGCGCGTCCATGCCCCCGCGGCTCGTAATGAGGTGTAGAGGAATTATGGAGCAATCTGCAACAAGCTGCGACATTGCTGCCAGGCAGATCCGTGGACAAAGTCTGAGAGGTCAAGCTCTGTCAGACTAGCGGCTATGACCGCAGCATTGTTTGGCCAAACGAGGCCTGGGCGATACCACGAAGGAACCCACACCAGCAACTGAGAGGATGGTGTCATGATCCAGCCGTTTTCGAGTATGGAATCATGTGTAAACCCTATGGCGCTGTAGGCAGTTTAGCAGAGCGCAAGTGTCTGGACTCTGAGTAGCTGCATGAAGCGTACCTCTCAGATGTGCATGTCATGCTATTTACCTCCCAGACCCTAATGGTGTTGTCCAAAGAGCCCGAGACAATGTGTGTCCCGTCTGGGGAAAATGCAACGGATGTGACCCAGTCGATGTGCACTTTGAATGGTGCCCTGAATGCCACGCCGGTCTCTGCGTCCCAGACCCGGACCGTGCAGTCGCCAGAGCCCGAGGCAATGCACTTCCCGTCTGGGGAGTATGCAACAGAATTGATTCGATCAGTGTGCCCTTTGAATGGCAAACCCACTGCCTTGCCAGTCCTTGCGTCCCACACCCGGATTGTGCCGTCGCCGGAGCCCGAGGCAATGCGCTGCCCGTCGGGCGAGTATGCAAGGCACCATACCGTGTTGGTGTGCCCCTCTAATGGCGATCCCACCGCTTCTCCAGTCTCTGCATCCCAGACCCAAATCATCCTGCCAGACGCCGAGGCAATGTACTTTCCGTCTGGTGAGTATGCAATGCACTTGATTGCCGCGGCATGGCCTTTGAATGGAGACCCCACCATCTCACCGGTCTCTGTGTCCCACACGCGAATCATCTTATCATCAGAGCCTGAGGCAACACGCTTTCCGTCCGGGGAATATGCGACGAACCAGACAACTTCTGTATGTCCCATGAGCGGTCCCACTATCATCGCGCCGGTCTCTGCATCCCACACGCGAACGGATTTGTCCCGAGAGCCCGAGACGATGTGTGTGCCGTCTGGCGAATATGCGATGGACAAGACAGTCTGGCTGTGGCCTTCAAATTTCTTGAGCTCGGCAGGCCACTGATTCAACTTGCCGCTTTTTAAGCGCATCAAGGACGGGTATCTTGGGAGATATGTCTGGGAGACGAGGGACTTTCTTGGTGCAAAGGGGAGAGCCGATAGATATATATGAGGTGCGCTCTGGGATATCGGCGGCACAAACACATCAATGAATCTGATGGTGTCTCTCGCGAAAGCCGCGAGATCTGAGTCGGATTTCTAGACACGCCGGGATTAGAAAAGCTCGACCCTATTAATAAAAGGTCACTGACCTCATTCCACTGTACAATTGAAGCGAGGCTTCTGGTTGCCAAGTTCATTTGTTTGGTCAAGCTGAGAACTTCGAGCCAGAAGAGAAGCTTTTCATGCAAGAACACTCCAAGTTCGTCCCTGATTCGGATCTCGTATGGAGCGGCGTCGAGGTGGGTACCCAAGAAACGGCAGGCATACAGTAGATGAGGCGGAATGAACCGCAGATCCGGCACGTCGGCGTTGCGCAGATGAGATGTCGGTAGATTACATATGTTGAACCGAAGCTCGTTCTTCATTACCCCAAGGCACGCCAGAACGAAGCGATGTTCGAGATGTGTCGGGTCCACAAAGAAAGCTCGGCTGCGCTTGGGGTCCTTGAGAAAGTCGAAGAAGGATGCGTGGAGGGCAAGGATAGGAGTGTCTAACTGAGTGATGCCGCGCAGGAGCGAACTTAGCGGTTGGACAATCATTTGTACATCATCTGGATGTCCGCTGATGCCCTGCAGTGCAGAATGCGACTGGATAGATAGGGGCTCCTTTGCCGCCAAAATACCACCAAAGACGCGCTGGAATCGAGCCATGACCCGTTCATCCTGCACGTCGAACGCACGGGAAAGAATTTCGATATAAAGGTTATCCAACCCTCCAACACCTTTGATCAGCTGTTCCAGATGTTTGGTTGGATCCAGGCCATCTAATATGGCTCGACACGCTGTGGCGGCCCATTGGAAGCGGTGACCAGATGCGTTGGCGAGGAGCATGATCCATAAGCCGTCAGGCCACCGGACTTCGAGGATGTGAGCAATGTGAGCAAGCTCATGTTGTATGACCTTGGCGATATCGTCGTCGGTAGCAGCCTCCGAATCCATAGCATCCGCGTATCTGAGCTCGACGTAAAGCTTATCTTGAAAGGCTCTAATGATATCATCTTCTGGGCGTGCCGTGATGAGGATGCGGAAATTGCCAGGTAGCTCGGACGCGCTCTTGGACAAGACACGAAGAAGAGATTGGCGAGCCCGGCTGTCTCCACTCTCATCCAGCGCATCAATGACGATCACGGTAGGCCCAGTGATTGGCGCGTCCTTCGCGGGCTCTAGTATGAGGTCCTTCATCTGTCGAGCTGGGGCAGCGCTTTTACGGAGCGACTCGTCGTTTTGAACGGCATTGTACAGCGACACCTTCCACTGAGGATCGAGATTGGCAATGTCTCTGGCAATCGTGCTCAAGATGTTTCCTGGCCCCCGTGCCAACTGGTCGGCTTGGCTGAAGCAAAAGCTCGAACCGAGCCGTTTGGTATCATGATAATATTGCGCGATTGTATGCGCAATGGCGGATTTGCCACATCCTGCCACACCGGCAAGGACCATGATTCGAGGGGTGTCGGAGCCATCTGCTGCAACATCTGGCTTGTTGATCCAATCGTGAAGGCCTGTAAGAATACCAGAACGTGTTCCCGGTATGCAAGATTTATCTGGGTCATAACTAGCACCTGGAGCGTATAGCATGCCGTCAAGAGAGATCATTTGGGCTGCCAGACGCGCTGGTTAGCCTGAAACATGCAAAACGACGGGATAGTCACATACTTATGCCGATTTCCACGTCTTTCAAACAACGGTATATCGTGACATCCATTTGGCTCGCAAAATCTTTCTTCGCTTGCTCAAACTGGTCATTAAATTGCTTGATTTTGGCCTCAATATCCGAGAAAGTGAGCTTCGCAAATCGCTTCCCTGCGGAGAGAAGTCAGGATGATGTTTTCCTGGGAATGAATTTGCGCCTTACAGAAGTTTTTGTCGATGGTGTAGTCTCGAATGAGATAGGCGGACTCCATTGTCAAGCGGCTCATATTTTGCATCATCTTGTAAATGCCTCTAGTGAGTTCGTTATAGACTCCATACTAAGGGGCGAAGCAGCAATAGTAGAGTGACGAGTTCATGATGAAAGCTAAACTTCCAGGTGGGTATGCGAGTCGATCGCACAAGGCATGACAGCCGACAAGGGTTCCAACCAAACATAAGGACAAGATAGCCCTCTGTGAACAATTGTCCTTTCATCCGTAACTAACGAGTTGCTTTAGCGCTGCTACGGCAAATACCGAACTACTGCTGATAGTTACTATACGTGAGAAAGCACGTAATACGGCTCGGAGAGTTTCTTTAGCTCAGGGTAGC
>KV417827.1:33994-52929 GCA_001630335.1 Athelia psychrophila
ATATTGCTTGAGTGATCTCCGTGAATATCACGAGTTTGTTGAGGACTGATTCCCAGATACTGCCGAAAGATTCCGCATCATCCACAGCTTGAGCAGCCATGTCCTCGACCTGTAGAAACGTTCCGACGACTGATGGAGATGCCATCTGGTCGAGACCTCTTTGTGCTTGCGATAGAGCCTCTTCCTCGCCAAGTCGGCCAACATCTGCATCTTGGGCTAGATTCGCGAGCGAGAACGTGATTGCGGTAGGTAGCTTTTCCGGTGCACCACCCGCACCGGCTTTCCAAAGCTCACACGAGATATCTAAATGAGCCTTTGAGTTCGTGAAGAGGTCATGAACATCAAAAGACTATGCATACCACTGGATGTTTGCTTGAACAGTGATTGGACTGTGCGCTCGACCGTCCCTATTATTTTGTCTTTCTGGAAGGTGCGGTGCTGGCAAACCTGGAATGCTATGCTTGAAGAGCTATGCATTTCGCTACGAGCATTCATTCAGAATTTTAATGATGCAAGTATCGTTTGCTGCTTACAACGTGTAGGTATCAACCCACGAAATGGCCGAATCACGAGTCTTCACAGACGATGTTGTGAAAGGTGTCTGGTTAAACAACAAAATCTTGACATATAGCTTCTTTGAGATTTGGTTCTTCGGTAGATGGGTGCACTTTATATCTGCAAGATATGTAAGACTCGCGGTTCCGTCTGATTTCAATCACATCTGAACACATACTTGAAATTTGAGCCTTTACGACCTCTGGCATGTGCACGTCACTGGGTATCATTAAGCTACAGAAAACATTAGAGAATGCGCAATCCTCACTGTTGATTTGAATCCTTCTGCTGTTTCGTGCTCTTAGAGCTCATGGTGGATCGATGGAGAGGGTCGAGAGACGCTAGTAGTACCTCATGTTGTCTGCATGTTCTTCTACATAGGCGCCCAAGTTCCGGTTAGCGTCCGCAAATCGGTTTGTTTTTTTATTTTTCCAAGTTTGTTAGTACAATTTCGTTAGGAATGAATACCTATCTCATACACAGCCGAGGACACTCGCGTTCAGAGCGGTCCATATAGTAAGATGAGTGCAAATTGGTGAAAGAGAATCAGTCTAGAAAGGGGTCACGTGTGAACGTGTTCGAATATGAGTGTTTAAAGGGCAACGAATGCTCTAGTGGAAGAGCCCAACCTGCGCAGACTCAGGCTAAATACTCAAGTACATGTGCTGGACAGCGCTGAGCTGAACGGACCCCAAGTTGGCAACCACCCAGCAACGGAAACGCGCGATCCAATGCTAAATGTTGTACATGTTGGCGATGCAAATACCAATTGAAGGAACGGTACGAACGAGTGCCAGGCATGCATGCATGCCATTGATACATTTGTGATCGTGATTCGCGTTTACTGGCGACTAGATGGCCAACCGCCGAATAACTTGAGCACTGGTCGTGAGTGCAGGAACAATTGCAATATTGCCAGTATCTTGCAGTGAATCAATTTAGCAGAAACAATGGTATGCATGACATCTCGAGATAAAAAGGAGCAATAGAGTCCTATTAATTACAAGCGTAATGTTGCGGGAAAGAACGGGACGGAATAACTAAATATGAAGGGAGAGGGGATAGAGAGATATAGAGAAAAATGAAACAGAATGTCTAGGTAGACAGCAGGGCGAGCAGCTTCTCGCTGTCCACGGATTTGGCGGCTATCCGTCCCCGGGCGTCCTCGCTGAGGCTCGCACCCTTCACCATGACGGCCATGAGATCAAACGCCTTGGGCGCATCGATGGCGATGTCGTCGAGCAGCTCCGCGATCGGCATGAACCCCTCTTCAAACGAGGCTTCCGAGCACAAGTCTGTCGAATGCGCCCGTGCGAAGAAGTCGCTAACGAGCTGTGCGTCCACGGCCTTCGACTCGATGGCGGCGTTGACCAACTTGTCGACGAGGCGGAAACGGTGCTCGGGCGTGAGCTTCTGGAAGTAGTTCTCGGCCTTGTCCCAATTCCGCACGGCGAAGAACTCCTTCGAGTCTTAATCCAGGTACTTTTTCGCGTACACCTCGGGCATCGAATCAGCCGCCGTCCCGCTCTCCTCCACCTCGCCATTCTCGGAGACAGGAGCTGACGCAGCGGTGCCGTCGCCGCTGTCCTGGGTCATCTTCGACCGGGGCAGGAGCTGCAGTTTCCTGCGCTGCAGCGGCGCCTCGGCCACACCAGCAGTTCCAAGATCAATGCTCGTTTTCCGGCTCGCCGGGCGACTAGTAGTGGGCTTGGGCCCGCTCGCATCCGCAGCGATCTCAGAGTTTTGGCTGAGCATGGAGAACATATTCGAGCTCGAGCTCGACCTAGAGATCGGCTCCGTGCGCGGGCCCTTCGCACCCTCCTTGCCCTTGGCGAACACACTGGTGGGACCAAATGTCATGGGCGCGGCCTTGTTGATCTTGCCAAAGTTGGAAAGGTCGCCCGCCTTGGGAGGGGGACGCGGGTTGCCGCGGCCGCCACTCTCGCCAGTGACAGTCCACCCGTCGGGGCCTTGCTGGTCGTATTGACCGCGCTCACCACCTCTTTGAGAGCCCGTGCGCGACATGCTGTTCATGCGCTGCGCGCTCTCCCTCTCTGCGGCAGCCCTGTCCTTGTTAGCCTGGAAAATAGGTCAGATATGTGCTGAGGAGAAAACAATATTGCACATACGAGGTCATGCACAGCTGCAAGCGTGGTGGGAGCCGCGACGACATTACGAGTGTTCCATTTGCGATCGCGAAGCTCAACGACATCCTGGGATCAACTGTAAGCAGGAGTACGACACGTTCGATTGCAACAACATTACCTATAACATGAACTGCATGCGCGAAGTGACGTTGCCGCTGCGGGTCAGCTCCTTCATGCGGGAGAAGTACACATCCATGTGTGCGCGCGCCTTGGGTGTGTCGAGGAGCGCTCCGACGGTGCTGAGAAGCTTGCACAGACTCTCAATCTCTTCCTCTTCCGGATTCTCCACATTGCCTAGCAGCTTCTTCAGACACTCATGCACGATCCGCTCTGTCAGCATCTGCAGCTTGAACAACTCGCCGATGAACTTGATCAGCCCGAGTCCCTGGCGCTTCGCTTTCGACGCAGCATAGTACTCCTCAGAATAGAGCCGGGGTTCGTCGTCACCCGGGGCATCCTTGTTCTTGTCATTGGCCGCCTTGATGGCGTGTCCTCGCCGGCTTTGGCAGCAGCCGCCGCCGCGTCTTTCGCAGCCCAACCACGCTCGAAATCCTCCTGACATCTGTTGAGCAGATACTTGCGGAACAACTGGCCACCGGCGATGGGCTTGCCCTCGTCGTCCTTGATGCCATCGTCCTGCACAAACGCGCTGATCTTCTCCATCATCTTCCGGCACAGACGCGCGTACATCTCGGACCATGCCGCCTCGTCTGTGGCCTTCTCGAAGCCGAGGCGAATGACCTGGATGAGCGTCCGGCCGTCCTTCTCTGTCTCGGACTTGTTCGCCCACGTAATGATCTGGTCGGAGATGGAGTCGAACTTCTTCATCGTGAGTTTGTTGAGGAGACCCTTGACCTTGCGGTCGACCATCTCAGGCGAGTCCGGATCGATGACCGCCACCTTCTTGCCCGGAACACCGGCAGTCCAGCGGTTCGCAGCTACCTCAAGGGGGGCGACAGGCTCCAAATGCATGCCGTTGACGCCCATCTGCTGCTGCTGGTTATAGCCAGAGCCGTGCTGCTGGTGACCAGGCGCCTTGTTGCTGTCGGTGCGCTTCTCACCCCGCTTGCTCCGCGTGCGGTTGGTACCCATCGGCCCACCACCACCTTGGCTGGAGGTGCGGACCATGGGTGATGGGCGACCGAATGGTGCGGGGGCACCAGCACCACCGACAGAGACGGCCCGATTGCTCGCCGCAAATCGCTCCTCGCTGGACTTTCCTGTCTCGCCAGGGGTGGCGAAGTTGCCCATCGAAAATGACCCGCCTGGCTTGGCAAAGTTGCCGATGCCCAAGCCAATAGAGCCTGCGCGGGGGCCCGGCGGACCCATCTGCATGGAAGTTGTTCTATGACGGCCAGATCCGCCACGGCTCATAGAGAACTGGTCGACGGGTTCGAGGCCGATAGCGTCGAGAGGCGGAAGCTGATCCGGCTTCTCCTTACAAATGGACATGAACTGCCGCAGGAAGTCTCGGTCATACCTGTAAGAGTAATGATTAGTCTTGCCCTGCGCAATTCGTGATTGGGTCAACTCACTTGAACTTGCCATCCTTCGCGTTCACATTCAGCTCCAGCTTGGGGCTCATGATACCCTCGGGATATTCCATCTTCTCGATGTCTTCGATAATACGAGCAGTAGCAAGGGCTGAGGGCAAGCCAGGCGTGATAGGCGTTTTACCATACGAGAGGTCAAGCGATCCGGGACGTGGCTTGCGCGCTTCCTGGGATGGGCCAGCGGTGTTGATGCTCAAGCCGGACTTCCGCTTGTCAGAGATGAGCTCGGAAGGAGACTCGGCGACTTCGCCTTCTTCTTTCTCCTTGGCAGTGGCCGCGGTGGCAGCGGCGGTGACGGCGGCGGCAGCAGCGACGGCCTCCTCTTCCTTGGCCCGCTCAGCATCCTCGGCGGCTTTCTGGGCGGCAGCGGCCTCCTCACGGGCCTTGTCTGCCTCAGCTTGCTGCTCCGCCTTCACTCGCTCTGCCTCTTCAGCCTCCTTGCGTATCCGCTCCTCCTCATCCTTGCGTATCCGCTCAGCCTCGTCCTCCGCTGCCTTCTTGATAGCGGCAACCCGCGCCTCCTCCTCGCGCTGCACCTTCTCCTCAGCATCCTTCTTGACCTTCTCCTCCGCCTCCTTCACAGCTCGCTCTCGGTGGGCCTTCGCCTCCTCCTCAGCCACCCGCTTCTGCCGCGCCTCCTCACTCTCCATGCGTATACTCTGCGACTTGCCGCTCCGATGCCCATTCGCCGTGCGATTGAAGCCGCTGGCCGGAGGGACTGCTGGGCGGGAGGCCTAGGAGGCCCGGGCTCGCGCGCTTCGAGCTAATCGCCTTGAAATCGACCTCGCTCCCATCCGCAGCCTTGATCGAGATCTTGCTAGATCTCGGCGGGTTGGGCACGAACGTGTTCGCATACGTGCTCAGCCGGTTTGCGGAGTTGGTTCCAGGGAGGGTGTTGTTGCTCTGGGACGCAGGAGTCGAGGGCATAAGGGCATAGAGGGCGGTGAGGCGAGGCGATGTTGCTGACGCTGTCGTTGTTGGCGTGCGGAGGCTGGTGGGTAAGCGCAGGAGACTGCGTGGGCGTGCCGGGTTGTAATGGCATCTGAGGATTTCGCGGAGACATGGGCATGCCGGGAGGATGTGGATGGAATTGCGGGGGCATGTGCTGCTGCTGTGGAATGGGGGTGCCGGGCATGTACCACTGCTGCGGGTAGTACGCTTGCTGCATGTATGGGTCCTGCTGGTACTAGACGGAAACAAACCAGTTCAGCTACGCCATACAAACGCGCTTATAGGGTTACTTACATAGCGGCCTGGCCAGCCAGGAACGGGCATAGGCTGTTGTTGCTGCTGCGCATATTGAGAGGTTGACCGGGGTGTTGAGGGTGTTGGTGGCTCAGCCGTGGGCTAGACTGGCCAGGGTTCATCTGGCCTCCGCCTGGACCGTTGAGGCCGCCAGGGGGTCGCACACCTGCACCGTTAGACAGTGGCTGACGTTGGAAATATGGAGAATTCGGAGGACGCTAGCCATTGCTTTGTTCCGACTGAGAGTAGCTGCGGCGTGCATGATTGGGCACCCAATTACGAGGGTGGCGGGGGCTGCTGCTGTTGTCCTTGTGGCGGATATTGCAGTGTGGGTGAAGATTGGACGGTCGTACAGAGGGAGACGATGCGCTCTCGGCGGGAGGAGTTGGTGCGGATGAACCAGATCCTTGGGAAAGTTTCCGAACATCGGCCTTCACCTTTGCTACGGGTGTGCAGGCGTTACAGGGCCATTACACGAAGGGGCCTTCGATGTAGAGGGTTTGCCGTTTACATGACCGACTGCGGGGACGGATCCAAACGACTTGACGTTTTCGCGGTGGCCGGGGAGGACGATATGGGTGCGGAGTCGTCATCTATCGATCCAAACGTGACAGCCGAGCCTTGTAGCAAACGAACGTGAGGAACTGCACGCGGAGCGTAGTTGAAACCATTGCGCACCTTGCTTTGCAGTTCCCACAGTATTCCGGGGTACGCTGACGCCATCTTTTATACCAACCGCCTGGCCACGAATACTGGGATTTCGCGAGTGGGTTCCAATGGCCGGAGGCGTTGCAGCACCGGGAGCAGGGGATTGCGAGCGAGGCGTCGAGGCAGACCCTGAAGGGGGCCCAGAGCCCAGGCAGACTTTGTCGGGACTGAGGTAGGGATCTTTTGTGCAGTAGCTGTTGAAGGCTTGCTCATTCTGTCAATCAGACGACATCCTCCGTTAGCCAACTTGATGGAAGTGGAATGATGCTGAGACACAACGAGCTTTGCAAAACGACCAAGGATGGATTGACAAGTGTGATTTTGTGATGAGATATAACTGTCGCGCATAGTTAGTCGTCAAAAATGACCTACCACCAGACGAACAAGCAATGGCAGTTGGCGAAGAGGTTAGTCTACGCTCTCGAATAGCGATCCTGATTCCTGAAAGAAGTCCTGCGCAGAGGACAAGACTAAGCTTGAGGACAGCGTTACTGCCAGTGCCCACAGGCTGGGATATCCTCGGCGAATGACGCACACTATCGAGCTTGAGTGATAGCGCCATCTATGTAGGATGCGGGTTACTAATTAGAGCAGGTCGTGTCTGTCATCAAGTCACGCGATCGTCTTTGTCTTCGAACGTGATCACGCTGTAACTTTGCAGGCGAACTCGATCCTCGGCGCCGCGACATCTCTAATAAGTTACAGCGAGCATCTGAACTTGCTCGATGAGATGAACCCGATGACGTGCACGGTGCAGACGCCCTTGGTAATCAACACCCGAGTCTGCGCAACTTCTATATCAGACGCTCCAGCCCTCCACAAATACCCGCGCTACACACCCTCCTCGCCTTCACGCTCCTGGAATAGGCGCATGAGACCCACACCCAACAGCTCCTGGGACTACAAGGAGCACTGTCACAATGTACTGCAAGCCACTGCACCCCCGAGCGAAGTCGCCGAGCAGCGCAGGATCAGGCTTGAGAATAGGACTGGAGACACTTGTGCTGCTGCAGATATCGACTTGGTATTCTCAAGCACTGAATAGCGGAATGGAGTGCCCCTGCTTGCGTCTTCCCATTGTGCCTCTTTCAGCGAGAGCACTGTCGCGCTTTTCAATTTTCCGCCTTCTCGCACGCGCAATTCATCACAAATGCACCCACAATCACCGTTAACCGCGTCATTTGGCGCGTCTGCCTCCTTCGACAACTGTGTCGGCGCACCACAGCTGGCATCTTAGCGCGGCGCATTGGAGGCTGCGAGGAGCGGGCGAAGCAGGAGTTGGAAAGGCTGCACCGAGAGTGCGCTGATCTACGGTGGAGGTGGAGCGAGGATATCAGGAGATGGTCGAGGAGAGAAATGAGGGTATGCATTCACTTCTTGAAAACGAATATTGAACCGGGATCTGACATCCACTAGTATAACTTCAGAACTACATCCAGACGCTGACGCGGCAGCTGCGCGCGGACCCCAAAGATCGAAGCTTCAGATATTCCCTCTCACCAGCTATGCAAACGGGGTCATGCTACCCATCGTGCCGGACGGCATCCCACCCAGCCTCTCCGCTGCAACTTCCTCCCACTGCCCCCCTCCCGGTCCAGCACCAGAGTCGCATCAACCCCCGCAGCCCCAATGACTCGCCTTGCATTCTCATCCAGGAAGTCACCAGGTCCCCGGCTGCATAGTGAGCCCTCTGGCCGTTTACCCAGCCAGGCGTTGCCCATCGCGCATTTCCAGCACCAGCATGTGCAGCGGGGCCTGGAGGAGCCATTCCGAGCTCTTCATCCGAACACGGCTACGCAAATCACAGCAGGGCGCTCTCCCTGTTCAATCCGGGGGTGGGCGAATGAGGCTACGTCTACGGGCTCGGGATACGGCATCCCGTCCGCCTCGCCTCTCCTCGGCGGGGAAGGGGCATCAAGGACGATTGTTCCCCGCTTGGAGAGCGTGGGCGAACGCGCGCGTCTATAGCGCTGGCGACGCAGCGGAGGGAGTGGGAGTTGGAACAACAACGCAGGCAGAAACTATCCAAGGCCGACGACGAAGAGGGGGGGAGATCCATGATATGCTGGCAGATGCTATTCTGAAGCGGCCCGAAGCTTTCGGAATGGGAGTTCGGGGCGCCTGGGAAGGAAGAACAGCGGAAATGAGGTGAGGAAGGATCCTGTCAGTCTAAATGAGGATCGAGGGGAGGGCCGCAAGGAGGCTGGATGGATGGATGGATCAAGTGCCCAGACTCACCTTCCGTCGAAGCTTCATACGAGGGTTTCCTTGATTCATCTGCTCATATCGGTTTCTCTTCAGATTTGGTTTTGACATTCTATTCTATTATTTTATTCGTACGCATTCTCTCTGACGCATGGTACTTTACATACTGCCCACAGTCCACTTTTTATTCGTACGCGGTAATCTGCCCCATTACTCAGGAAATCTCCATCAGACTGATTCTACCCCCATTCTCGTTACTGGAGGAACGCGATATGTGTTCATGTGGAGTCTCCAAATATCAATGAAGCCATTCATTGTTACAATCGGTACTTAAGCAATGTTTCTGCACGTTCCAGACTATAGCAAATACCTTGGGTACTCTCTGAATTGAAATTGTGGATTCAAGTTACAAATTACAATACAACCAGGAAGCCACGAAATCTATGGAAGTATGGGCACCATTCGTGTACCACGGTGTTTGACAAGCTTGGTAAGTGCTGTCGCTCTTGAATGTTGCTTGAAAGTTGAATGTGCCATCCAGATGACACTTATCAGGATGTCCTTGCAGTGGCTCGTTGTAATGCTGTGTAGGTTTCGTTTGCTATGCTTTTGTTCTCCTATTTTGTGTGAAATATGTATTCATGGGGAAGAACACCCGACACGCGTCAATAATTACAGCTCGGGTCACAGGCTCGAATGTGCAGAGGACACCCAGTGCAGGTTCTCTAGCATGCACATTCCAACGCCCGAAATTGGCAGTACATGGCGTTGTCATTTCGGGGAGCAGAATAGCATACTGCTGATGGTACGGAGCAGACGTAGGATGTTAGCGCATATATGTTTGCATAGCGGCTGTGAAGGGCGTGTGGCGGAGGACGCACAGAAGGGCACCGGATATGGTGGTTCCAAATACTGCCAACGTTTGGCCAAAGTAGCAAAAAAATGCACTACGAATTGGAAATATTAACATGGTTGTTTGCGAGTTCAATCTACAAGACCGCGACAGCCTCCTGAGCGAAAGGATAATCCGTGTATCCTGTTGGTGTATAATCCCTCGGTGAGTAATATGCTGCCCGATTCCCCTTGGCCAAGGGCAAATTCTCTTTCAGCCGTCTGACAAAGTCTGGCTATAATTTCTGTTAGAAATCTCGATAAGACTCAGATAATAAGATCTTACGTTCGAGATGAACAACCGGCCGTAAGCCACGAGCTGTCCTGTCTTCTGCGCAACATCCAATCCCAGCTCCTGGTCATACCCGCCAGCACTGATGAGCGGCTTGGGAGCCCAGAGAGCGTACAGTGTATCACGCTCCGTGCTCCTTATCCGAGTCCATGTTCGTGAGCTTCATTGTGTTCAAACTAGCTGCGAGCAGGGGAACTAACAAACGACATTCTTCACAATCCCTAGACGAGACCGAGCTCAAAACAAAACGGACAACATGTGTATTGACCGAAGTCTCTCCGGCCCCAGCGTTGTCCGTGTCAGCCAGTAGTCAAGCAGGCCAGAGATGACACCCTGAGGCATGTTGGAGTCAAATCTATTGCATCATAACAGACGGAAATGTCTAACCTAGGACAGGGGAACCGTAAGGAGCGCTGCAAACCAGTCGTGGGTCGGCAGAGCGGCAGCTCTTAATCAAACCAAGTCTTCACCTAGTCTGAAGTCCCAGGGTTGATATCGGCGTGGGCGAACAGGCAGGATCAAGAGGCACGCAGCAACTTGCTTAGCTTTATTTGAAAGTCTCATTAAAAGCGAAGCCATGCCCATATTATAGACCCATAGTATACAACGATTCCAGTCCATTATTGAGAATAGTCCATGGTATGAGGTGCAGAACGAGTCGCAAACAAAGCCATAGGCACAAACGAGAAGAGTCCATCGCGCTCAGAGAAATAGCACGCTCCGATATCCGGGTAGAGTCCAAACACATATTGACACGAAGCTCCAATTGTTGAGATCGGTATCAGCGATGCTTGCGAGCTTTAGCCTTCAGTGTAGGATCAACAGTCGGCTAGAGAAATGCATCAGCCACGATGGCCGAGAGTTGGCATTAGCATTGTCCATCCAAATGGCTTGCCTTTGATACCTGGCTTTCAGGTTTCTTCGCCGACCTCTGTTGATAGTTATCACGCAGATCAACAAGTAACATGAAATGACGAACCTGACGTGTCCTCGGAGCCTCTTTGACTGCAGTTCTGTCCTTCTTTCCGAGCTTCGGTGGGGTTTCCAGGCGATCATCTTCTTCAACGATTTCATCAGAAAGGTCCGCCTCCAAAGCGGGGAAAGTGTGATGATGAGAACTTTCCCCAGCGTTCTTGTCCAGACGCACAGTCGGGCCCGTTTTCATGCATGTAGATATCGCTTTTCCTAAATGGTGCTGTGGGGTTTTAGCTATGACTGCCGGCTTTTCATTTGTGTCTTCGTTCTGGGACTAAAGATGATGATTAGTCCAGATCGCAATCGAGAGGCATAAGGTGCACAGGAGCGTCGGAAAGCAGATTGGAGTTTGCAGTGAAGGATGCCACATCCATGATAGACTTAGTACTGAGGTCGGATGCCCTGTTCTAATTCAAAACGTTTTAAAAACCAACAAAACTGCGACATGAAGAATGCTGACTCATACCTGGATATCGAGGAGTTTTGCCACTTTGCCATACATAGTCTTGACATTTGACTCTAAGTTCTGGTTGATGGTCATAATCTGCGAATGCAATACTCTTGAACATTTGTGAGCGATGTAAGTGCAATCTCACGTACCCTGCAAATGTCGTTTGCCTTTGATACTGATTCTTGTTCTTATGAAGCGCTTGGGTCTTCTTTATCAGGGATTGTACGAATGCAGCTTCAGGTTCGGTCTACAAGCGAAAGTGTTTAACATCTAAACGAAATGGATGAACAAATGATGACTGGCTAATTTGCCGTCTCCGTAACGAGCAGCAAGTATTGTTGCCTGTCGAGTCAGATCCACGATCATCCAGCCCTTGAGTTGTTCATGCAAGTCGTTCAAACTGACGTTGAGGTCGCCATTTGCTTGCTTTGTAATCCTCAGCGTTAAGGGCTGCTCATCAAATCGTTCTTGAAGGAGCTGTGTCCATCATGAGAGAGAGGTTTCGGCCGAGGAGAGCGCGTACTTACTTGGTGGCGAGTGTCCGCTTGGCCCATTCTGCGAGGCGGACCAGTCATGAGAATGTAGGTTCATAGATAGTCGAAACTTACTTTGAGTGGTAATCGTCGATCGTATCCTTGCCTTTGGCGATGTCCTGCTCCAAAATGGACAAGCGCTGCGTAGCGCAGTTGCTCAGCGTTTACACTCATGCGCTTTTCATTGACTCTTAGCCGCTCCAAAGTTGCCGTAAGTTCTTCAATTCGTGATCCAATATTGAGAGCCCTAGGCACGTCAGGGTTGTGAGCCACTGCCGTTGAGAATGAAGACAAGGTGACGAACTCGTGTTCCTTATCCTCAAATTTCTGCTTTTTGAACTGGTGCAGTGCACTTTTGCTCTTGGTTATGCTCGCGAGCGTCCAATAGACTTTCAGCGGGTCAGCGTGTTACTTGAGTCTAAGGCGAGGCACGTACGTTTGATTCAGAGAAGAAACTTTGGAATTGAGCGCGTTGACTTCGATCTCCTTCTCGTGAAGATACGATTGAGGATTAGTGTTGCTGAACCCGGGCACTTGAGAGTAGATCTAATCTTGCTGTTGGGTCCTGAGGTGCAAAGATGTTTCTGCCATTTGCTGGCCTGTTTGATTCCCTCAGCATGCGGAAGGGAAAGGAATTTGAAGCCTACTGACTCGAAGCAAGAAGCTGTTTCACCAACTCGTTGAGGCCCTGCTTATCTTTGATGCAGTCGGCCTTGAGTTCACGGACTCGTGCTCGAATCGATCAGTTCTCCCCCCATGACAACGAGCCCATTTCTCAACATCTTCACGACCTCTTGAGCTAATATAGAACAAATGTGAGCTCGTTGATCGGGCCTGAAGATGGCATGGGACGCACGCTGTTCATATTCATGCTGAAGCACAGCCATAGCCCTGCACGCCTCTCTTGCTAATGTTAAAGTACAGGTTTCGTTCAGGTGGTATGCAAGTCCTAAGTGTCCGTCAGCGTCCAGTTCTCGCGAACTGCGTCAGCTTACTTTCAAGAGTCGGAGCACTATCTTTTCGACCCTCCTTTAGCTCATCGAATGACTGCTGGGCTTTGTCAACAAAGGAAGAAGTCGTTTGTTGAGCTCTTGCAGCGACGCTTGTTGCCCCTTGAGAGTGAAAGACTAATTAGTTGAACGTTTCTTAAGATTGAATTGAGGAGCGTACTTTTTCAATTGCAGTTCCAGTGTTTTCTTCGCCACTCCTTTCACGTCTGCGAGACGTTGCATGAGCTCCACTTTCTCCTTTACACGCACAAACACCGGTTCGGGAGCACGGCCCACCACGTTCCCTATACACGCTTCGGAGGACGCCCACGTCCTCCTCGGGCTCGACTTTCAGAAGAAACGCAAGTCCAAACACTGAGGGGAGCGCACACCAGGCACGCCCTGTACCTCAGCTTCCCCGAACGCAGCAAATATAGCCACCAGCAAGTCGACCAATCCTCTAAAGATTCCGGACCGCGTAGTGCGTCATCGAAACGGCGTGCTGAACGAACGCGCACTGCTGATACCCGAGCGGCGGCAAAGGGAAATTAAGCTGGTTCACCTGGCTCTTCAAGATGAGTGACGAAGGAGAAGAGAAGAGAAGAACAACGAGCGCGGTGTAGGTCGTTCCTGGGGTAGGTGGGCACGGGAGGAAGGCGAAAAAGGAGCCACACTTGTACGCGCTGGCGTGGTGCCCCCCCCCCTATCTGCGTGATTATCCAGTTCGTGTTCTTTATCTCAATCGCCGTCGTGTTCACCTTCATCTTCATCATCTTCATCATCACTTTCGCGGTCCTGGGTCTGAGCTGGCGCAGAATCAGCAAGCTCCCACGCTTCGAGATATGCTGTCACCACATAAACCAGTTAGCCAGCATTGAAAATAACCACAAAGCACTCAACTCGTAGAGAACCCAACAATGGATCCCTGACACCCCCACATACAATTCATTCCTAGCGGAACGGGGGGGAATATCGGCAGGATCGCGTGCTTCTCCTTCTTTATTTCAGGATTCTTCAAGCGCCGCACAAGCGTTGCGACAACTGCCTATGCCGCTCGGCGCATTGGTGGTTGAGAAAAGCCGTGCTTCGGGACCGGGTTCAGGGTTCAAAGCAGACCAAGTGCCGGAGACGAGAGCAGGGTCCTCCGCTTGGTCTTCTTCAATTCCAGCGTCAGGCTGCTCGGGCTCAGGAGCGGGCGGCGATACATCTGGAGTAATCAAGAGAATGGTCAGTGCACTGGCATGTAAAATGAAGGGTAGTATGAGTACCCAAGATCCCCGCGAGCGCGCCCAGTGCACCGATCCTCAACCGTGCATTGCGATCTGTCTCGCCTTCGCCCTCCTCTGCTGCTTATCCGTCCTTCTGCGCGCCAGCGACCCGAGCGTGGGGTTTACCGCAGCCATAGTTCCTTTGAATCAAGAAACGCGCGACGTAGAAATGGAAGCACGTCCGTTTCAGTATGCGAAAAAGACGATGTGGAAGCGATAGAAGCGACGTGCTTGTCGGGTTCGTGCGCAACCATAAGCCAAGCGCCGAGAATATATCGAGTATGCCAGTCAGAGTGGATCGAGCGGATCTTGGGCAATCGACTGAGGCTTCACCGGGGAAATGTACGCCTTCACCCATGGCTCCTCCGAGTCGTTCTTGTCTCCCTCCTTGCCAGTCTGTGCCCGGCGGCCTTGAGGGCGTGCTTCTTGCACGTAGTCGGTGTCGAGGACAACTTTTGCTTGGTATCGCCGTCCAGAAGAGAGGGTGCAAATGGGGAGTAAGTAGAAAGTTGCGATTCGCTAACAGAGGCTGGTATCTTGGGCGCTTATTTCGGTGTTCGTGTTGCCATATCTGTGGTGGCAACTTTGTTTTATGCGACAAGTAAGTAGATGTATTGTAGCTAGCTATATATGAAGAGTAGGTGATGTTTATGTGAGCGCGTCCATGCCACCGTGGCTCGTAATGAGGTGTAGAGGAACTATGGAGCAATCTGCAACGTGTTGCGACATTGCTGCCAGGCAGATCCGTGGACAAAGTCTGAGAGGTCAAGCTCTGTCAGACTAGCGGCTATGACCGCAGTATTGTTTGGCCAAACGAGGCCTGGGCGATACCACGAAGGAACCCAAAGCAACAGCTGAGAGGATGGTGTCATGATCCAGCCGTTGTCGAGTATGGAATCATGTGTAAACCCTATGGCGCTGTAGGCAGTTTAGCAGAGTGCAAGTGTCTGAACAGCTGCATGAAGCGTACCTCTCAGATGTGCATGTCGCGCTATTTACCTCCCAGACCCTGATTGTATTGTCCACTGAGCCCGAGACAAGGTGCGTCCCGTCAGGGGAAAACGCAACGGATGTGACCCAGTCGATGTGCACTTTGAACGGTGCCCTGAATGCCACGCCGGTCTCTGCGTCCCAGACCCGGACCGAGGAGTCGCGAGAGCCCGAGGCGATGCGCTTGCCGTCGGGCGAGTATGCCACGGACTGGACTGGACCGCTGTGCCCTTTGAGTGGAGATCCAATCGCCTTGCCGGTCTTTGCGTCCCAGACCCGTACAGTGTTGTCAAAGGAGCCCGATGCTATGCGCGTGCCATCGGGCGAGTATGCAATGGAATTGATCGCGTCGGTGTTTGCTTTGAATGGCGGACCCACCGCTTCTCCGTTCGCCGCATTCCACATCTGGATGACGCCATTTGAATAACCGGAGACGATGCACTTCCCGTCTGGCGAGTACGCCACACAATAGACTTTGGCTTTGCAACCTCTGATCGACATCAGCTCCTCGCCGGTGATTGCGTCCCATATCCGAATGGTCTTGTCAGGCGACCCCGAGACGATGCACTTGCCATCTGGCGAGTATTCCACCGAGCTGATGTCACCGCTGTGCCCTGTTAATGGTGATCCTACCTCCTTGCCGGTCTCCAAGTCCCACCGCCTAATTGTCTTGTCCGCAGACCCCGAGGCGATACACGTGCCGTCCGGCGAGTATGCGATAGAGCGTACAACGTCGCGATGCCCTTCAAGTGGCGCTCCCGCCGCCTTTCCAGTTCCCGCATCCCACACCTGAATCGCGCCATTTCCATCACCTGACACGATGCTGGCTCCGTCTCGCGAGTATGCCACGGACCAGAAGTCACTCAAGGGCTTTTGGAGTGACCCTTCCACTGCCTCGCGGTCAACAATCTCTGTGTCCCAGACCCGAATCGTGCAGTCTTCAGAGCCCGAGGCAATGCGCGTCCCGTCGGGCGAGCATGCAACGGACCAGATCCTGGAGCCGTGTCCTTTGTATGGCTCTCCGACTGTATGGCCCGTCTTCACGTCCCACACCCGAATCGTGCTATCGAACGAGCCCGAGACAAGGTGTTTCCCGTCCGGGAAGTATGCCACGGACAGGACATCTTTGCTGTGCCCTTCGAAAGGCAATCTGACCGCTTCACCGGTCTCTGTGTCCCAGACCCGGACCGTGCGGTCACTAGAGCCCGAGGCAATGCACTTCCCGTCTGGGGAGTATGCAACAGAATTGATTCGATCAGTGTGCCCTTTGAATGGCAAACCCACTGCCTTGCCAGTCTTTGCGTCCCACACCCGGATTGTGCGGTCGGCGGAGCCCGAGGCAATGCGCTGCCCGTCGGGCGAGCATGCAAGGCAAAATACCGTGTCGGTGTGCCCTGCTAATGGCGATCCCACCGCTTCTCCGGTCTCTGCATCCCAGACCCGAATTGTCTTGTCCATAGAGCCTGAGGTGATGTACTTGCCGTCTGGCGAGTGTGCAATGCAATATATTGCCGTGGTGTGGCCTTTGAATGGAGACCCCACCATCTCACCGGTCTCTGTGCCCCACACGCGAATTGTCTTATCTTCAGAACCTGAGGCAACACGCTTTCCGTCCGGGGAATATGCAACGAACCGGACAACTGCTGTATGTCCCATGAGCGGTCCCGCCGTTACCGCGCCGGTCTCTGCATCCCACACGCGAACGGATTTGTCCTCAGAGCCCGAGATGATGTGTGTGCCGTCTGGCGAATATGCTATGGAAAAGACAATCTGGCTGTGGCCTTCAAATTTCTTGAGCTCGGCAGGCCACTGATTCAACTTGCTGCTTTTTAAGCGCATCAAGGACGGGTATCTTGGGAGATATGTCTGGGAGACGAGGGACTTTCTTGGTGCAAAGGGGAGAGCCGATAGGTATATGTGAGGTGCACTCTGGGATATTGGTGTCACAAACACATCAATAAACCTGACGGCGTCTCTTGCAAAAGCCGCGAGATCTGAGGGATATTTCTAGATGCGCCTGTATTAGAAAAGCTCAATGGTATTTAATTGAAAGCCCCTGACCTCGTTCCACTGTGCAATTGAAGTAAGGATTTTGGTTGCCAAGTTCATTTGTTTGGTCAAGCTGAGAACTTCGAGCCAGAAGAGAAGCTTTTCATGCAAGAACACCCCGAGTTCTTCCCTGATTCGGATCTCGTATGGAGCGGCGTCGAGGTGCGTACCCAAGAAACGGCAGGCATACAGCAGATGTGGCGAAATGAACCGCCCAAGACAGTCCGGCAGATCCGGCACGTCGGCGTTGTGCACATGAGATGTTGGTAGATCACATATATTAAACCGAAGCTCATTCTTCAGTACCCCAAGGCACGCCAAAACGAAACGTTGTTCAAGGTCCGTCGGGCCCACGAAGAATGCTTTGCTGCGCTCCTCGTCCTTGAGGAAGTCGAAAAACGAGGCGTGGAGGGCAAGGATGGGTGTATCTGAATGAGCGGTGCCGTGCAAGAGCGAACCTAGAGGCTGGACTATCATCTGTACATAGTCTTCGTCTTCGCCGATGTGCTGCAGGGCAGCGTGCGCCTGCATAGATAGGGGCTCTTTCGCCACCAAAATGCCGCCAAAGATGCGCTTGAAACGCGACATGACTCGTTCATCATTTATATCGAACGTCTGGGAGAGGATTTCGATGTAAAGGTTATCCAGCCCTCTTCCATCCTTGATGATGTTTTCCAGACGCTCGGCCGGAAGATACCCACGAAGCCCAACTAGTATGGCTCGACAAGCTGTGGCAGCCCATTGAAAGAGGTGACCGGATGCGTTGACGAGCAAAATGATCCATCCGCCGTTAGGCCACCGGACGTTGAGGATGTTAGCGATTTTTGAAAGCTTGTGTTCTATGAACGTCGCGATATCGGCGTCAACTTTGGCCCCGGCCCGCTCCACGGCGTCCACGTATCTGAGCTGTACACACGGCTTCTCGTGGAAAGCTTCGATGATATCCTCCTCTTGGCGTGCCGTGACGAGGATGCGGAAGTTTCCAGGGAGCTCGGACGCGCTCTTGGACAAGACCTGAAGCAAAGATTCACGACTGTCTGGGTCTCCACTCTCATCTAATGCATCAATGACAATCACGATAGGACCGGTTATAGGTGCGTTCTTCGCGGGCTCTTGTATGAGATCCCTCATTTGTCGAGCTGGGGCAGTCGTTTTACGGAGTGAATCGTCGTTCTGAACGGCGTTGTAAAGGGACAACTTCCACTGAGGATCGAGATTGGCGATGTCCTTAGCAATCGTGCTCAAGACATTCCCTGGACCTCGTGCCGCCTGGTCGGCTCGACTGAAGCAGAAACTAGAGCCGAGCCGTTTAGTATCATAGTAATATTGGGCGACCGTATGCGCAATGGCGGATTTGCCACATCCTGCCACACCGGCAAGGACCATGATTCGAGGGGTGTCCGATCCATCTGCCGCGATATCTGGCTTGTTGATCCAATCATGAAGATCGGCTAGAATAGCCGAACGCGTTCCCGATATGCAAGATTTATCTGGGTCGTAGCTGGCGCCTGGAGCGTATAGTATGCCGTCAAGGGAGATCATTTGGACTGCCAGACACGTCGGTTAGCCTGAAATGTGCAAAAGAATGGGAGAGTCACATACTTAGGCCGCTTTCCACGTCTTTCAAGCAGCGGTATATCGTGACGTCCATTTGGCTCGCGAAATCCTTCTTCGCTTGCTCAAACTGATCATTAAACTGTTTGATTTTGGCCTCAACGTCCGAGAAAGTGAGCTTCGCACATCGTTTCCCTGCGGAGAGAAGTCAGGACTAAGATTTCCTGGGAATGAATTGGCGCCTTACAGAAGTTTTTGTCGATAGTGTAGTCACGAATGAGATAGGCGGCCTCCATTGTCAAGCGGCTCATATTTTGCATCATCTTGCGGTGAGACTCGATTTCTTTGAGAGGCTCGGCATAATGCACGAAAGAGTGCATATCATTGATAGTCGTCATCAAGCCATAAACGGCGTCATCTCGATTTCGTTGGGCAATCAATGCCTACTTTCCTGTTAATAAGTGTCTCCCGATAGAACAGGAATACAAACCAACCTTGGGAACAGCCGACAGTACGGAACACGCTAGCTG
>KV417828.1:4363-17221 GCA_001630335.1 Athelia psychrophila
AGGGGAGATTGGAGGAGGCACGGATGATGCGCGATAAAGCTCTCAAAGGGACTTAGTGTGGAAGGAGTATTATTCATTATTCAAGTTATACCAACGAACTACCATTCATTACCAATCATTGACGACTTGGGGTGCGTCGAAATTCCAAAGTGACCATATACTTCTACCAAATACGACCTCTAGAGAGTGCAAGAATACGTTGCTCGAGCCATCAACAAAACCGGTGGACGAGGACCAGCAAGCGATTCACAATGGATGGTCGGCAAGCACGGGTAGTAGTAGTTGTCGTATACGCTGCAGTCTGCTGCTGCTTTAAAAGGAGGGGTGGGGTAGGTGATACATGCGTATGGATGACATATAAGTAGATGGAGTATAGACTCTAATGTATATGGGATAAGAGAACACAGAACAGAGCAAAACGCGGAAATCGAATGGATACGAAGACAGGAAGACGGAAAGTCCAGCATGCATATGCAAGTACGATATTGGCCATCGTGAAATGAAAATATTAGGCATATGGAATGTGCGAAGCAAAGACGGGAGTGAAGATGAAGATGTACGCGTACAGAAAGAAGATGAAAGATGAGATGATCATAGGCGACAGTGCGAAGCGATGAATGAACATAGAGACGGGCCCAAACTTCCAAGGGACCTAGAAACCGGAAAACGAGAAACGGAGAATGAAACCAGAGCGAAGCCAAGATCTCGCATCTCACACCATGTGTCGCTCCCCATTCAAGCCCGAACCGACAATACTCCCATCACTCGCACTCCCCCCCGCCCTCAGCATCATACTGACAAGCTCGAACTCCACCACCTCGTTGGTCTGCCGCCTCTTCGCTAGACCGGGCGGGTCGGGCAGCTCTCTAGCACGGAAACCGCGCGCGCAGCTTGAGGTTGGGGTGCTGCGGCTGGCCTGGGACGGGCTGGTTTTGCCGTTGGTCATACGCGCGTAGGCGTGGGCGTGGTGCATGCGGGCGGAGGTGTGAGTAGGCGACGCGGACGCGCGCTCTCTATCCGGTAATGGCAACGGCATGGAATAGGCCTGAGAAAAAGGAGAATGGGAGTGGGAATGGTGGGCAAGAGGTGGTGTGAAGGCGCCGACAGCGGTCCCACGCTCGCAGGCCAGCTAGGCGTGGGCCCGGGATCGTTCTCCTCCAGTCCCCGTCCATCCATAGCGGGCTCCGTTCGTGATAGGCGGAGGGCGGGCAGGGGTACTCGAAGGACGTGCGCAGGTCGAAAGGTGTGCCGGCGAGTGGCGCGGCGGAGTGCAGTGACACTGTCGTGTGGGGTTGCAACAGGGAGCAGGGGAAGCAGGAGGGGGAGGTAGAGGGCGGAGCTCTGCAATAGCGCCCACATCAGTATCAGGTAGGCGGGAAGCAGGGCATGTACTCACGTACGCCGTGTAAGCTGGTGGCCGATGCGGGCCTGATCCTAGACGGGGCCAAGCTCGGAGGACGCGGACTCAAGTACTCAGATACGGCGTCGCCCTCGGTGAGGGCCAGGCCAGGCTGAGATCGATGGTATCGGGGGCATCGTGGAATCCAGCTTTCTCTTGTGCGTCTGCAAAGAGCGCGCAGTGCACCTGAGGATGTTCCAGCAGCAGCAGGTGACAGGTGTCAACGATAAATCTCCTTCAACTTCTGTAACATCCTGCTGGCTTGTTCAACGCTGTACGAGTCATATGTAGGCCGGAATCACAAGAAACAGGCAGCAAGTGAAATATATGGTGAAGATTCGATATGGAGACAAGGGTCGTGGAGGAAGAGATCAGCAATTGCAAATAGGCGCTCGAGTGGTCGTTGTCTGTGTACCTTTTCCAAACGTTGCTACCCATTCATAACAGCACTTTGATAATCCGCTCGCTTGCGTGGCGCTGTAATCTAATGCAGAACAAGAAAAGAGCAAAACGAATGGATTTCGGCTCTGGTCTCCTTCACACGTTTTGGTCGATATTAGCTGAACTCGCTGTTGGACAAGCACACACCTTGTAATTTGTTCACACCGATTCCAACACCGACCTTCCGTGTGTGTGTGTGGCCCTGTTCATCAACAAGCGAGTTCACGGATAGTCTTGCCCTCCATTTGGGCCTGTGCCAATCATGTGCACATATCGATTGGGAGCATCTTGTCCGCCAGTGGCTCAACGACGGAAGACGGTATCACCTGTCGGTGATATGTAGCCTCGGTGCGTTGTTCTTTCAGTCGTCACTTTCATGAAAGTTGGCTGTGGGGCTGTCGCGCTTTCGGGGGCAACGTGGAGATCAAGACGATTGTGCAGTGGTGCGCTGCATCGACTGCGCGCGTCCCAATCAAGTTCGTTTGCGAGTCGGTATGTTTTTGGCTTACATCGATGTTAAGATTTACATATCTAACTACTTGCGCTAGAGTAAGGCCGATTTCCTAACTGCCCTGAGAAATATTCATCGAACGTGTGGAGGCGGGGAAATGGACGGTCGATGCTGTCTTGCGTGTTCTGTACAGTGCAACCCCAGATGGTGCGGCTGCGCAGATCATGTTTCAGCATGTTGTGAATATTCTCTCTTGACGCTGCGAGATGGACAGCTAAGGATCGCTTCTCAACATCCTGGAACATGGATATTCTTCACATGGCTTGT
Organism: Athelia psychrophila; assembly: GCA_001630335.1. Taxonomy (NCBI): domain Eukaryota; kingdom Fungi; phylum Basidiomycota; class Agaricomycetes; order Atheliales; family Atheliaceae; genus Athelia; species Athelia psychrophila. Next base: position 6,982 of record KV417828.1, read on the forward strand.
CTCGGAAGAAGAGGTCCGAAGTCCGAGCAAATAGGCGCAACTTATCTAATCTTGCGTTCAACCCAACCCCTTTCACTTCAATTGTTTCGTTCCCCCTAATCATCTATGCTCTCGTTTCCATCCAGCAAAGTAAGCCATCGTTTCTTGCTGTAGCACATTCTCAAGGATAAACCAGGACACGTGGACTATTTGGCATCGCCTTCTTCTCTGGATATGGTTGTGCCTGCCTGCCAGGGTGAGACTGCACGTCTACACAAAGATGGAGGCAGACGGCGAAAAACGCTATGGTGTCATCGATTATGGAGCCCGATCCCAGCGATTGCTATTCGGGCTTTATGGGAAAACCGGATGTGGCATCAGACGCGCCGAGGCTGAAGTTATGGTCTACCTCAAAAAGCGCACTACTATCCCCATTCCCACCGTTTTGGACATCATAGACGTACCGAATGGCGTCTTCATTCTCATGACTCGCCTACCGGGACGGCAACTGGGAGGACTCCCATACTCGGAGATGACAGAGCAACAGCGGGACACTCTCGCGGTGGACTTGAAAGCGTCGTTCGACCAGCTGCGTGCGCTCCGACAGCCTGCTCATCTGGAAGATCGCATATGTAACTTTTCTGGTGGCGAATTCACCGATTATCGTGTTCATAGCAGCGATTCTGCAGCCTACGCCACGCCGGCGGAATTCTACGACCATATGTTCCAGCACATCGAAATAAAGCAGCATGAAAGGCTGCGTGCGCTCGCCAAAGACGTCCATACCACGGCGTATCCGCTCGTGCTGACGCACTGCGACCTCCACACCAAGAATGTGCTGGCCGACGAGAACTATCGGCTTACGGGGATCGTCGATTGGGAATGCTGCGCTTGGCTGCCGGCGTACTGGGAATATACCAGGACTCAGTTCGGCAAAGAGCGCTACCACGAGTGGATCGAGATCGTGAATAAGATGCTCTCTCCCTGGCCCAAGGAGCTTGAGTTGGAGAAGGAGATATGGGGGTACACGTGGAACATTTGTGAGTTGTTCATGTGCAGCGTGCGCCTTTCGACTCTTGCTAATGCTTATCCATTCTTCCTTTGCTCAGAATCCTGTAACGGCGTTCGAGTCAATCGCAGACAGTCCGTTTGACGGTTTACTATGCATACATATGGTCAAGGATGGGCGCACGACTTTCTCCGCTCCCAAGAGTTTTCTCGGCGCGACGCGACTCGAGCTCGGTTATGACGCGTCCATGCCTCCGTGTATTCTTGTCCGAAATTGAAGAGAGCCAAAAAGAGGGTAAATATTGATGTCGTTGTTACAGTACTTTGCAAGATTTGGGGGCTCGTGACCGCGGGCGACGGGTAATTTTCAAATCTGTTCTAATACATAGTCAACTGGATTTTTGATGCCATCTCGTAATACCATATGTACTTACATGCACGTTCTATCCTGGCAATAGAAGTGCCACTGCGCAATACCAGCCACCCCAACTTATTGCGAGCGCATAGACGCCAGGTCCGCTTATGCTAGCGGTGCACGTTACTTATGCATGCAGGGACTTAGTCTGATCGAGACAACTAACATCTTCATCCTTCACCATATCTAACACTCTCCCTCACGAGCACCTCGTCACACCATTCGCCCTACGCTCTAGTCTTCAGATGCGCAAGAACGCTGAAGCGGGCTCCAGGGCGCCCATCACGCGACCTAATACCGTCCTGCCCAGCATTCCAACCGATCGGCTTGGGATTGTAGAAGTGGACCGGGGGGACAATCCGGAAGACCAGTGAGTCTTCCTTATCATCTAAAAAGTCGTAGAATCCATTATGACTTGAGTCCAGCAGACCCTCCTCGCTGTCAATACCTTTGCATCCCAACGTGACTTTCAACGCACCACACACCTCAGGAGGTACCGTCAACAATGTCCACGGCAATATTGACAATCAAGTGAATAATCACTACTATGGAGTTCCCCCCACAGCATCGGTCAATCCGATGCATTCATCTGCTCCATTCAACGATGCTCCCATCGATCGCATTTCCCCTTGTTTCATGGGGCGGGAGGAGGATATGCACGCCATTTCCAGCGCAGTCGAATTCTGCGACGAAGACACACCATCCCGCTACGCCATCTGGGGTATGCCTGGCCTCGGAAAGAGCCAGCTTGCTCTAAGTTATGCCAACGCATCATTCAAGGCAGGACGTCACACGCATGTCATCTGGATCCCAGCGACGACGTTGGAGAAGGTCAACCAAGGTTTGGTGAAGATACTCGACCTGACACAGCATATGGATAGAAACAATTCAGACCAGGGTGCTCGATTAACAGCGGCGCGCCTGTGCTTGGAGCGCTCCGGTCAAGATCTGAAATGGTTGATCATATTGGATGATGTGACGCCAGCAACCCTGCAATTTCTCCGCGAGCATCTGCCACGACAGAATGGTCACGGGAGCATCCTGATCACGACTCGCACACTTGATGTCGCCAAGGCCGTCACGAGCGTGGCTGGGCAGCAGCATCCTGTCCATGAGCTCAAGGCTCTCAGCACCGAGCAATCGGCCAAGTTGCTCTTCAAAAGTGCGGGAATTCAGAGCAGCGCCGCAGCTGATTTGAAGAGCGCCCAAAAGCTTGTGAAACAGATCGGATGTCTGCCTCTCGCCGTGGAACAGGCGGGATCGTATATGAGACGAAGCGGTCTCACCGGCGCAGGTCAACTCGAAACCTTGTATGATCACGGGGGGCTGGAAGAGGTGATTCACGGCAATTTTTTTCCAGAATACAAAGAGCTGATTGGGAAGTTAAGATTATTGGCTGGGACAATGGCCTATCCACTTACCAAGAGAAATCAGTGTTGACCACCGTCACTGTACAGCTTCGTAGACTCGGCGAGATTGATCCAAATCTCATCAGGCTGCTGCGAGTATTGGCTTTCTTCGACTCGGAGAGCATACCGCTTGATATAGTAGTCCTCGGTGCTGGAAGGGTTGCACGCCTCGTCGGCGTCGTCGCGGGAAATGTAGAATCGGAGTCGCCATCTACCGTACCTCTGGCACCCCAGCCCAAACGCTCTTCGTTGCGCAAATGGATCAGACATTTATTGAACAGAAAGAATCAACCATCAACCGATGTTTTACCACTGCACACCGAGGTTCTTGTTGCACCTGGGGTTGTGTCGGTAGAGCTGAGGCCCCTCCTTGAATGCATTTGCTCCAAGAAATGGCTGCGGGGGGCTTTGCGTCACCTTGAGGATCTATCGTTAGCCCAACCTCGCTACGACGAGAAAATGTCACTTCACATTCATGATCTGATTCAACTCGTCCTGCAACAGAGCATGACAACCGACCAACTGGGAGAGGATCCACATTGTGCGCTCGCGGTTACTCTCCTTTGGGGTGCATTTGAAACAATAGAGGACGTGGAATCACCACATTGTTGGGCAGAATGCGAGAGGTTTGTGCCGCACTTGATGGCCGTGTCGAAGCACGCCGGCACGCCAACCCCCGACCTTCGCTGCATGAATGCGAATGTTGCCAGGTATTTCGTCAGGCGAGGCCGCTATGACGAGGCAGGGGCACTGTATCTGAAATTACTGGCAGACAAGGAGGAGCAGCTTGGTACAGATCACATGAGCACACTGTACACAGTACACAACCTCGCTATGGTGTACGAAGACCAGGGCAAGTACGAAGAAGCCGAGATGTTGTGTCAGCGCGCGCTGGAAGGCTTCGAGTTGCAGCTTGGTGGAGATCACCCAAACACGCTGAACACGGTACATAGCCTTGCTAGCATATATGTGAGGCAAGGAAGATACGAAGAAGCCGAGACTTTGTATCAGCGCGCACTGGCAGGCAGAGAACAGCAGTTTGGTTCTGACCACCCAGACACGCTGGGCACGGAAAACGACCTCGCTATGCTGTGCGAGAAGCAGGGCAAGTTTGCAGAAGCCGAAATACTGTATCAGCGGGCACTGGAAGGCCAGGAGCAGAAGCTTGGTGCGGACCACCCGAGCACACTGAACACGGTGAACAATTTTGCTGTGCTGTATGAGAAGCAGGGGAAGCACAAAGAAGCCAAGTCGTTTTATCAACGCGCACTAGCAGGCAAGGAACAGAAAATTGGTCCAGACCACCCGGACACGCTGTACACGGTACACCACTTCGCTTACCTGTACGAAAAGCAGGGAAATTACGAAGAAGCTGAGACATTGTATCAGCGGGCGCTGGCAGGCAGGGAGCAGAAGCTTGGGGAAGATCACCCGGAAACCCTTGAAACAATACACAGCCTCGCGAATCTTCGCGTCCAGCAGGGTAGATTAGAAGAAGCCGAGACACTTTTTAATAGAGCCTGGGCAGGCAGAGTAAAAGTCATCGGTGTTCGCCATCCGGATACAGCCAAGACGACAGAAGATCTCGCTTGCCTATATGACAAGCAGGGAAGATTGGATGAGGCACGGATGCTGCGTGGTGAAGCTCTCAAACGGGCTTAATGTTGGAAGGAGTGTCATTATTCAAATTATATGAACAACCATTTATTCCGAAACATTCACAACTTGAAGTACGTCTAAATTCGAGAGTGACCATGCACTGTGCGTTTCTCCAGCCGTCAATACAGCCGGTGCACGAAGGCCAGGAAGAGATTCACAATAGACGGTCGGCAAGCACGATATTGCAGCGCCGTTGAATATAGCACTTAGTTTACAAGTCCTGAAGCCTGTGAAGATGCACAAGCGGGCGTGCGGGTCGTCCAAAAAGCAGATATCCATAGCCCTCGCGGCTTGATATATACAGACGTCGAAAATACAGACCAGGAAGAGTTCCGCAGAAGAGTTCAAGTTCGACCTGCGACTGCTTCAATATTAATGAGTTCTTGACACGCACGGTCTGTTAAAATGCGCTCCGAACCTTCTCGCTAGATGGATTGGAGGAGGGAACAGTGCACTCGCCTCTCCAGACTTGGATATTCTGACCGGCAACCCTTAGGCTCGGGGAAAATGTGTCAGCGTCGATTTCATTTTGCCATTGTCAAAATAAAAAATGAAGAGCCTGTACAGACCTTGTCTCAATCTAGAGAACATTCGCAGCTGTGCGATGCTCCGAGTTGAGCTTGAGATCTCGTATCAATGAAAGAAGATCGAGAGTCGAGAGTAGAAACTCACCTCCACCCACTGCCGTCTGCAGAGCAGCCACCACCAAGCTACCAATATTAGTGCAAAATAGCGAAGACGCCTGGATTTTCTTACTATATATTCAAGTTGGGAATTTAGCACAGAATCCACTGCCCCAGTCGGTCTCAGTCGTCGCAATCGCGGCAGAGCAGTTCAAGTGACTTCAAGTTGGTGTGCGACTCGTTGCTCGGTGCACCATGCAAAGACCTCTGACGCATCTCAATTCTCGAAGATGTGAACAAGCCAGCTATATATCCGCAAATAGAGGGAAATAGTCTCAGACTCAGAGTTTCTTCACCCCTCCGTGGCTCTTGAAGGTGGCCTCGACCAAAATAGACGTATGACGCACGTAGTAGTGCAACGAGGGAGGCACGGATACTTTTTTCCTTAACCCCGGGTCTTTCCCGGGTCTTAGCATGCTTGCTCCTGCTCGACTTTGACATGGCGGTTTCTCAGTGCAGAGCTGAGCGTGAGTAGGTTAGACACAGGAGGATCCATGTAAAATGTTGACTCAAGCGAGGGTACTTGACAGATACGGGTCCACCGGGTGAGCAAGTTCGAAGGGATGCTGGCCATGCTGTGTGCATTGTAAAATATGGCAATTGCAGGTGGTGAAACTTTGCAAGGTTTTGGGCTAGCCGCAGACGGTCTGGTAGCGAAATGGGGAGGGCATGGGCCCAGGACAGTGGCAAATACAAATGCGAGGTGGTGGTACGAAGGAGCGTTGGATAGCGGGCCGATGCCGGGCGAGCCGGGGTCGGACCCGGGATTGTCCTCCGGATCCCCCGGGCCCTCTTCGAAGTTTCCTCTATCCCAGCTCCCCACACTAGTACTGGCTCTGTGAGAACCGCTTCAGACTGATACAGACGGAAATTGACTGCGATTCGGACATAGATCTCTTTCCACGTAGGCCTCCCCCACACTCCTCCTAGATCGGCCGCAAAATTGAAATTTGATTAGGCAGCTGGACACCAAGTTCCGCGTTACACGTGAGATCGAAAGCAGCTAGTGGCAACGCAAATATAAAAGCATTGTTCAGCCGTGTGCTGTCCTGACTACGCGTGCGCGTAGCCCACTCAAGTTCGTCTGCGAGTCGGCATGTCTGCTGCATTGACATTTTTTACCTCTCCGATTAACTCGTTAGAATCAGGCAGTTGGTTCCCCGAGAATGGTCATCGAGATTGCCTGTTTTGCACACTTGCCACCCGGAAGCTGGCGGAGCGTGTTCGAGCACGTCACGAGTGGGTGACTGTTGTCTGTTGACCAAATGGAGTGGAAGGCTGCGAGATGTACAGGCAGCGGATCGCGTCTCAGCACCCCAGAACATGCAACACGTTCCGGTGCATATAAATCGACTTCTGCTCGTGTGCTTTGTAACCTTCCAGTCTCCGCAGAGAACTCCCTCCATTCATCTTCCCTCTCGCCTGTCCAGTGTAATCTTATAATCAAACCAGGACCATCCACTCCAAGATTGCAACTCCACTTTTCACCTGTAGACCTTCCGGCTCCCGAGGCGGCACTGGGGTCTGGCATATGTTATTCCGATCCCCTTCAAATGAGCTCCATCCAGAGGGCTCCTCCAGACACCCCCTAGCTCCACTCATGGCCCCTCCGTCGCCCGTGTTATTGGGGGGCTTCTACTGTGTCACCGTGGGCCGGTGGAAATGAAAAGTTAAAGCAACATCAAAATATACATTACAATGCGTAATTATAGTATGCAAGCAGCGTCTGTACGAGGTCCTTGAAGGTATCACAATTTATCATCCAAAGAAAGTCCGGTATATGCTCCCCACTGCCCTCCTATCTTCGCCCCCGTATCATTTCCCCGTACTGTGGCTATGGCTTGTATCGGGCGTCGGCGTCCCGCTCGCAGTAACGTGCTCCACGAACTTCCCTTCTTGGGGTGACTCGGGCTGCTTTCCCTTCCCGCTACCGGCTTTAGCAGAGCGCCATCGCAACATGCTCTTGCTCTTCTGCTGGACCGGACCAGGCTCTGGCATCGTTCCCTCGGTAGCATCCACGGCAGGCGTAGTTGCGCCCGCGCCGGGCTTCACCTGCTCGGCGTCCGCCTTTGGCATCAGCTGTGCATTTGCGGGCCCACCTCCAATCCTGCTCGACCCTCCCGCCTTCCTGCTCTCCTCAGCCTTGACGAACTCCTCGCCGCGTATACGCAGGAACTCCTCGAGCAGCGCCGCATTTCGCGAGTTGGCCTTGAACGCGGCCAGCACGACGTCCCCCGCGATGGGGATGAAGCCCACGCCCGCAGAGACGGCGTTGGTCATCAGCATGCGGCGCACTAGCCAGTCTGGGATCTCGGCCTTCTGCGCCTTGCGCACGACGAGGACATAATTGAGCCCCGCGTCGGCGATGTTGCCCACCATGGGGATGAGTCCGAGGAGAAAGGTCCATCCAAAGCGTATGCCGCAGATTTTGAAGCCTTTGTCGAGATAGTGCGCGCGGCGCTGGACGGACTTGAGGATCTTGGCGTCGCGTGCGGACAGCCCGGGCGGGGCCGCGCGCTAAAAAGGTTTGTTAAATGACGGGCGGCTGATGGAAGGGCCAATAATCTCACCTTTCTGCGCTTCTTTTTCCCCTTCGCGGTGGTGTACTCTTCGTACATTGGGTCGGCCGGGGAGTACTGCTCCAAGTGTTTTGAAAACAGCTCTGCAATCGATATCAGCTCTACTCCATAATGGGCTTCAAGCTGTGAGTGGAGTACCCACCTCTTCCTGCTTTGTTGATGAGTGTGGTCATGGTGGTTGGGCGGCAAGGGGAATGAGGAGCATGCGAGGCACAATTCGTTGTGCTAATGCGGCGCCAAATTACAAGGGAAACCCTACGTCACCGGCCTGTGGCGCTTCCGGAACCTTAAGTACGCACGCGTTTGCACAGCCCCTATCTTGACCAGTTTGCTATCCGACCGATTTCTCCGAGTCAGTGTCGAAAGCAGCGAAGCCACCAGAGCTACTTGAAATCGGCAAATCACGGACACGTGCACAAATGATATTGTCGCTAAGAGAACACTAGTACTATGATTCTTCTTCTGTGCAGCAGCTCCAGACGCTTTCTACTGAGTCTGAGGAGGACAGGGGTTCCAGCCCCCACGCATCTTGCATCCCCCAGTCCGCTACGCCCGACAACATTGCTATTATTCTGTCCTTCATCGCATCAACAGTAGGCGTTATCATCCAGGCCCCCTTATCACTTTCATCGCAGCTCCCCCTGATCATCTCATTCGCCTCCACAAACAGCTCCCTGCTCAACTCGCTGATCTCGACGTCCATACAATCGGACAGCCGCGCGTAGACAGATTTGCCGTCGAGGATGTGATCGTGCCGGAAGTCGGATTCGCGCTGAATTTCTTCGGGTGTCCAATCGCCCGGCGGCTTGCGGCTGAAGGAGATGGCCGATGGGGAGAGGGGCGGATCGTACGTGACCTGAGTGGAGGCCGAGGGGAATTTAGAGAGCGCAGACACCTCGCGCGAGAGTGCTTTCGAAGAGCAGGGCGGCATCTCGACGTGGGTGAGGAATATGATGAGACGCGGGCTAACCGGATAGATCTTGACCAGAGTCACAGCACAGCCGCGACTAGACTCCATCTTCCGCCCACCAGTCGCCCGAGGCAAGCCCAGAACACCCCCATCATCCTCAAACAACGTGGCCTGTCCCGTGGCCATGCCTAGGCTCCCCTGCGTCAGCGGAAAATCGCACCCTGGCTCAGACGGCGCTTCGTAGATCGCAAGCTGGCGGTACCGCATGTCCTCTTCATAAGTCGCCCTATCTCGCTGGAGGATCTTCTCGCATGTCGGAATTGCCCAGTGCGGCGTGTCGAGCAGGTTCTGGAGGCTGAAAAGCCACGCGCAGCGCGCGTTGAGCAGACCGTGCGCCACCCTGAAAGCTTCGATCTCCCGCCCTTGCGCGCCGTGCGCGTCAAGATCGCCGCCACTCCCGTAGTGCGCATACCGCCTCCACGCGGCTGTCGCTCGCTGCCCCACGATGAACAAGAACTTTCGCAGAATATTTACCTCCGCCCTGCTCCAGCGCACCCGCCCGCGCCCCCTCGTCTGCGCCGTGTCGAGCGCCGCCAGGACAAGTGCGGCTGACTGCTCCAGCTTGAACACTTTCTCATACACGGCAAGGCAGAGCGCGAGCTCGGAGGGATGGATGGAGAGGCGCGTGTAGGTGTCGACGATGGAGGGTGTGACTGTGCCAACGATGGTGTGGAAGTGGGTGATCTGGCAGGGGACGATTGTGGACATGCGGTGTATGAAGAACGAGGGCCCGGCGGTGCTGCTTTAGGTTAGATGATAGATGTCAGTAGGTCATCAGTGGGCACGAAGGCATTGTACACTACGCACGTCTTGCTGTAAGGCGACTGCCCATGGGTGGCACGCCATTTGTGAAGAAGGAATGAAGGAATGTACGAGAGCGCGAGGACTTCTTGGTTACTATTTGACATTGCGTTTGGTAGATGCTAGAGAACGAATGAGGAATAAAAGAAAGCAGGTCCTTTTATTATAAGAGGCTGACGCGCTATCTGAGGACCTCTGCCTGGTCAATGTCAGCCACTGTCAAACCACATACCTGGCACCAGCGCTCCTTAAATTATACGTCGCTTGTCTCCAGAGATGGTGTGTCTTAAATCATCAAATGCTCGAAATCGGATTCTCCAGTCAAACGAGGGTATAGAATAGCAACCAGGTCACAAGAGATACAAGAGTAAAAACCATAAATAGTCGAAGTTGAAACTGGAAACTAGATTGCAAGAGCTACTTCGAATGCACCTAGCACTGAGTCGCCTATATCCATTTCAGCATGCCCCCCGTCCTCGCAGTTGATAGCATGCAAGGTCTCGTTAGCACCAATGGCCGCTGCATCCAATAGAGAGATCAGGTCGACCACCGCTCGAGAACGTCTATTCTTTCTAGCACTGGGCTCCGGGGTAAGTGCGGTGATGTCCTGTTCCTTCTCAGCATAAGAATCGACTGAGTCACATCGCTCCTCGATAGGCATGCCTTCCTCGGGCGAAGAAGGCGCGGTGTAGTAAACAGCTTCAGACTCCGCCGGCGATACCAGAGGCATAGAAGGG
>KV417829.1:0-16227 GCA_001630335.1 Athelia psychrophila
AGGACCCCTGACTATGCCTCCAAAGGTCCGATACGAAAACGGCCCTTTTGGGCGATTTCCGTTCAGCGCCACATCTGGCACAAGACGTCCGCATCGCGATCGGACATGGGTTTTTTGACCCTTCGTGTCCGCATTTTGTATCGGACTTCGCTGGCGACCAAACAGGTCCGCATAATGCTTTGAACCTCAAAAACGGGCCAAGGTTGGACTTGGATTGGGAAATTGGGGTGTCGCCAAGGTGAAGAGAATGTGTGTGGCAGGTAGATGCACAAAACTTGGACAATCCAACCTAATCCAACTCGGCATACACTACAGACGCGCACTTTCCCCGCGACAGCCGTGGTAGTGCTACATTAGGAGCAGTGGCGCCGCGCACCTCCGAGCCGTGCACGCGCTGGGCGTCCGCGCGCCGAATCGGACCTGTGTACGAATGTGCCCCCCGCGTCCTGTATAATATCGGACCTCCTCGAAATCAAGGCCACCTGGCGTCCGCATGATATCGGACATGCCCTCCAAATATGACTCAGGGGCGTCCTCATAAATATCGGACCTCACTTAGGATTGTCAGGGGTCCTCGCAGAGGTTGCATAAGTAATGTGCAAATAATGGACATTGGGCGGCACTTGGGCGGCGCCGCAGTGAGGTGCCATAACTTGATGTCGTGATAAAAAAGAACTTTGGGGACCACGGCCGGCCGCGGAGGGGAGACGTTAGGGCATGCTTGCAATGGTCTAATATACGCAATGCAGTCGAGTAAAAATACCCAGGTTCAGGCCGCGCAATTAGCGTAGTTCAAGTTTAAGCGGTCCCGTGGCAGTGCGACATTCTCGTTGTCTGAGTCTCGGCCGAGGACTCGGATCGGCTCTCCCCAGGCCTTCCCCGCATTACACCGACATGAGTGTCGGGATCCACCTTCAAGAACCTTTCTCTATAGTTTCAGGGTCTCTGCACCCATATCCTTCCTTGTCTGTGCCAATAAACCATCTCTTCAACAACCAAGCCGCATCGAAGTCTGGTCATGCACACATCGCCGATTTTGATGGTTCGGCCTCGTTGCCAGAACATTTATATTGAACTGCTCACGAATCGTAATGCCTGACAGGGCAGGGAGCAAGCTATGATGCACAGTTCTTGCCAAATGGCTCTTGGGTGTATGATAGTATCAATGTACGTGATGGTCTGAGCTCTGCAACAACACGGTTCTCAAGCATGAGTGATTCAGTACGACCTTCCGTCAGCTTGGGGATTACGACCCGACAACATTCTTGCTGATAGCCAGAAACTTGATCTTGCCGAGAATACCTATGCTCATGAGTTGCACCTAGTCTATGCCGGAGATGGAATTCAAGGTCAGCAGCAGCCCAGGCAGTCAGGCCCGTGAAGAGCTTTTTTGAACTATCCTTTCAGGCGCCTCAGAGGCTAAATTTCAACTGACCTTTGAGGATGATTCAAGCGAGACGATCCAACGTGAGTAGTCAAATGATGTCACCTTTCAACGTTCAGCTAAAATACTGCAAGTCTCCGCAAAGAATTGGTTCACAAGGATTACTCTAAACGTCGGCGCAATTCAAACGTATACAAAGACCACTCGCTTTCTCCGCGCTGTCTGCTAACATCCCCTTTCGCTCCAGGCCGTATCACTATGTCTCCAACGGCGACACAAACTGGAACACCAGCAACATATTCCAATGGTCCACATCCATATCCTCAAAAGCCAAGCTGAAGAGCATCACTCTTCCTCCGAAAACCTCCAGCAACAGGCTGCATATCTTCTCCGTATCGCTGACCCCTTCCATCACAGCCACAGACCTCGCTCTCTCCATCAGGCGGGCGAGGTTCACGACACGATGGGAGGACGTGCTCGGCGTCAAGGCCCAGGTCGTCGAAATCACGCTCGCCAATCTCGCGCCTGAAAGCCAATCCCTGTCGCGTGCTGTCACCTCGCCCATGATCGTGCATGTCATCGGAGGAGGAGCTACGACGATCAAACCAGGCATGGTCAACCGCCTCATGGGTTCGGACCAGGCCCGAGTGGAAGTTTTGGTTCTGGGAGTCGGGACCTCCGGCGGCGATGCCTCGGTTCTGATCACGGATATTGCTGGGAAAGTGCTGGGAATATCAGAGGGATGGCCCGTGTCTCCGCCCATGCAGGAATGGACCACCGACGCGGCTGTTCTGGGGAAACACGAGACGCCTTCTTGGGTGAGCTTCTTTCCCACAAGCCCAGAGTGTTTCGATGGCTTAAAGCTATCACGAACAGTTCAACCAGGCTAAATTCGGGATCTTGTAAGCCGAATACTTCGAACTGTGTATACAATGGGCTTATGATTATATTTCAGCATTCATTGGGGCCCATACAGTGTGCCGGCCTGGGTATACACAGCTTACTATTCATCCTCTGTCGAATAATTTGCTGATAGATACGACGTAGGGCCCACCTTGGGCATATGCCGAGTGGTACGAGTGAGTGTCACTGCATCGTTTTATCGTCCTCTGGCTGAACACAAAACCAATCGCACCCAGTTGGAGCTTGCACAGTGGCACCGACTCCAACAACCCTACCTGGAAGCACCATTTGGAGACATTCGGGAAGGTGTGGTGCGTATACCTAACCTGCAGTGTTATCCCTTCAGTGCCTGATCCGAGCTCTTTGAAGTTATCATCTGTTTCGTGGCGTGACCGCCAATCACTGAACTTTCTGCAGGACGTAGTGTATGACGACTTCATCGCCAACCTTACAGGTTCCCATTTCAATGCGAGCGAATGGCTGGATCTATTCGACGACGCTGGCGCCAAATACTTCGTGCTCACTACTGTGAGCCCTACCGTCCACCAATGATGGGCTTACTGCTGAATTCGATCACAGAAACACCATGACGGGTATGCACTCTGGGACACTGGCAACACCAGCAACCGAAACAGCGTCAAACTTGGACCCAAACGCGACTTCCTCGCGGAGCTCTTCGAAACAGCTAAGAAGGAGAAGCCGGATATGCATCGAGGTACGTGTCAAATGCCCCAGGAAATGAGACAATAGCTCAGTCTTGCTTGCAGGCACATACTTCTCTATGCCGGAGTGGTACGCTGTCATGCTTTCGCCGACCGACTAAGTGTTCTCTGACGCCCCATATAGGTTCAGCCCTGACTATGCACGTTATGGGTTCGACGACTGGCCCGGTGGGCTTGCGCACAACGTCTTCAACTCCTCGGAGGTCGAGCCATACACGGGACGTCTGGACATCGACGACTATCTGCAGGACTTACAGCTGCCACAGATGCTTGACCTCGCGGAGAACTACGACACTGAGATCATGGTCAGTCCAAGCCAATTGATAGCAATCGCGGAGAAGATTAGCTCATGATGGTGAACTTTAGTGGTGCGACATCAGCAGCGCAAACTTGACGCTCGATTTTGCTGCGCGTTTCTATAACCACGCGGCACAAGACGGCAGGCAAGTCGTCATGAACGACCGTAGGCCCTTATTCAAGCTCCCCCACCTCAGCTCGATGGCTAACATTCCCAACAGGATGCGGCAATGTCCCCGATTTTGACACGCCAGAGTACTCGACCTTCGGCTCGATCCAAACGCGAAAGTGGGAGACGAGCGAGGGCATGGACCCCTGGAGCTACGGCCTGAACACGGCCACGCCCCCAGGCAATTACAAGAATGGCACGGTCATCATACACACCCTCGTCGATGTGGCGTCCAAAAACGGCAATTAGTGCGTGAAGATAACTCGAGCCCTTCGTCGCTTGGCTGATGTTCAAATCCGTTATTTAAGCCTTCTTGATGTGGGACCTGACGCTGCGGGACGCATCATCGAGCCAATGGTCACAAACCTTTTGGAAGCCGGAAAATGGCTGAAGCATTCCGGAGAGTGTGTCTACGGCACGGTATGTACCCCCTCACCATCCGTGATCTTGAATTTCCGCTGATGCGCGCATGTTAGGACTACTGGTTCAAAGGATCCGAGGATGCTGCCGGCTCAGTGCGATTCCTCACTACACCCGAAACATTCTGCATCGTTGCGCTCACCCGGCCGGAGAATGGGCAATTGATCATGGACAAGCAATTGCCTATCGTCCCTGGAGACAGTATATTTTTACTGAGTCCACGCGCCGCCAATGGGCATGAGGATTCCGCGGACTCGGATGCCGTGGGGCTGCCTTGGTCTATTGACGAGACAACTGGAGCAGTTACAATTAATGTAACTGAGGATCAGCTGGGAAGGGTTGACCATGCGTGGGCGTTCAAGGTGGTATATGGTCTTAGGGCTTAAAACACGACGTGAATCGGATGTGAATGTGAATGTATATAAGTACTGTATCACGTGCAAATTCACTTCCCTTTTTGGGAGGAGTCAACTCTCGAGTCCCAATTTGGACTAATACATACACGTCACCATTAATATTGGTGCACGTGGACGTCGTGGAGTCAGGGGCGGTGTTAACTGCGGTCGTTATCATCTTATTAAAACTTGCTTCATACCACGACTGCTCTATATTCTACCACTGCAACATGTCCCCCACAAACGATAAACGCTTCCTGATCATCTTCAAGGAGACTGCGACCCCAGAGGCGAAGTCCTCATGCATGCAGCACGCCAAAAACAGTCAGTCCCTGGCGCTCTGCACTCTCATATAGACCCAGCTGAATGACATTCGTATGTGCAGTGCGCGGTGGGCACGTCAAAGAGATCAAGTCGACCGTTATCCATGGCTTCTCATCTTCGTTCTCTGAGACGGAGATGATTGAATTTAAGAGCGCAAACTTTGGCGATCACGGGCCTATTGACTGGATTGGTGAGTCTCGCATTGCTTGGTCTGTCGAAGGGATGGTGACTGATTTGTTTCTGCGCAGAGGAAGACTCTGAGTTCCACATCTAGGTCTCCTCGTGTGCGATAAGAGCAAGATATATGCTATAATGATGCTGGTGATCCCATTTGTACTGTCTATTGAATAAATATTGCGAGAAGAATTGATTGCAGTGCTGGTAAGTGCCAGGCTTGGAGGGTTGCCCTCTACGTGGCTTGCAAATGCCCATATCCGAGCCATTCACAGAACGGGCCATGAAGTTGCGGATTCCGACAACGGTTGGACACTTTTAAATGACACTAGTATTTCAATGAGCAGAGAACATGCATAGCTAAAGGTTAACGGGATGCATAAAGCGAGGGTCCACGGAGGTCCGAAATGAGCAGAACATTCAAACATACGGCCAACTCTCGTGCGATGCCATGCTCATGGGTGATTCCATGATGTACGGTTTAACCACTTCCAAACCTTCGATCACCGATTGCAGCGCGACCTTTGGCTTCAGTAGCATACACTTTTGCAACTCCCCCCGCCAGATCCGCTCTTATCCTTGGGCAGCTTCACTGTCCGCCGCAGACCGAGATCCGTTGTGCACAGCACATGGTCCTCCTTTTTGATGCTCTCCTCCCGGCTCTTCGGCTTCAAGTGGGCAGGCCCTGCGTGGACGTCCTCCATTGTCGCAGGGTCAAACACTGTCTCCCACAATACCATGCAGGGCTCGAGGTCTGCCGATGTAATATCCCGTCCTGTCACCCAATTCAGGCTCAGTGCGAGGCGCACAACGACTGTCATATTCTCCTCGAAGGCTTGCATGATGACTTCGTGGATGGCAGCTTCGGGAGCCTGCAGACCCGCGACCATGACAATGTCGGCAAGATATGCGGCTAGGCGTGGGACGATGATGAATGAAAGGTCGGCGTCGCCGTGAATCATGCTTTGCAGATGTGTGCGCGTTAAGGACCGCCAGCGACCCGCAACGCTTTGCTCCTCTGTCGAAGAGCTTGGTCAATGGTTGCCAATTTAAAGGCAGACGAAGACATACCTGCTCCATGGATGGTGAAATAGGCTTCTTGGAGGAGATGATTGAAGTTATCGTCGTCGACATCCCAAGACGTCACTATATACCGACAGTATGCCGATGTCGCTGCCTGGCACGCGAGCTGAATGACCAGCGGGTCTTGGGCATGTTCCGTCGTCGCCAGAAGGTCGACCATCTTGGGACCGATCAACTCCGCCAGGCGTGTACTTGCTGCCTGCACGTCCTCGTTCATGTGATATGGTTTGGGATGTTCGAACTCGAAGTGGTCGGCGACGAATGCCGACATCTGCATTATCTCTGCATCCAGTCCTTCGATCATCCGTACGACGTCCGCCCCCGACGTCGTGTCCGCTTTCGTCAGGAACGCCTGCGCTCCCTTCAGTTCGGTTGTCCGTGCCTCGAGCAGCGTGACGGTCTGCGTGTGTTGCGTTTTGATCTGGGCGAGTTCGTTTGAGAGCATTTGCATGTCCATCTCCCGACGGTCAAGCTGTCCTTTCAGTGCTTTGCTCTGATTCAGCTCATCGTTCAATTGTTGGTTGAGCTGTTCAATCCCGAACTTCAGCAACTTTCCACGCTCCTCCAGCCCTGCCGCCCGGGTACTGAGCTCGTCCCTATCCAGCTGCACACCAGCTAGCACCTCACTCTGCTGCCCCATCTCCTCCTGCGCCTCATCTCTCTCCATACTCAGTGTAAGAACTTGATCTTCCATAGTCTTTTTCATGGCCTCGAACTCTTCCCGGAGGTCCGCATCTTGTGGCCTTTGGAAATCGATGAGTCCGCGCTTGCCAGGGAGATTGGACAGGTAGTGGTTGACCGTGTTGAGTGTTGTGACCCTGATATTGGACTCTGCAATCGATGCAGGAGGTGCGGATGCAGGGGCGGCAGCAGGGGCAGGGGCGACGGCAGGGGCAGGGGCGACGGCAGGGGCAGGGGCGACAGCGGGGGCAGAGGCGACAGCAGGGGCAGAAGCGGCGGCGGGTGCGGGGGCGGCAGCGGCAGCGGCAGGAGGTGCGGCAGGAGGTGCGGCAGTGGATGCTGCAGGATGGGCGACAGGAAGTGCTATAGCAGGTGAACCACCCCCTAAACTCTCCACCGAACGAGGATTGGATTCCTGGCCATCATGACCAGCTTCCATCAGCCCAGCCCAGTCAACGAAAGCAGATGCCCCCCCCTTGCATATGGTGGCTGGCATTCGATGGGGAGACAACTATAATGCGATGTTTTCTCGTCCGCAAAATGGAGCAGGCATAAATGAGCAGACTGTCGTTAGATATCACGACCAGAGTCGGAAGTGTTGGATGATCCATGGCATAAGCCAGCATATCAACTTCATGGGCGTATGACAAGTCATTATAATCGTAAAATGTGGCACACAGAGTTTTACATACCTGATATCACGTTGCTTTTAGACTCAGCCTGTCTGCAGTTAATGAACGACACCCCTGCGGCTAGCAGATCGCAACGCGCAGATTCTCCGTTCACCAACTCTGGGACATCTGAATAAGCCCTGAAGAGTGTAACGCGGCCATATTCATGCGCTTTATCAGCGATTTTATACACAGTTTCATAGGTTGGGGATTCAGAAGGCAAGGGTAGCTTATCTGCCAGCAACAAAGTGTTGTATGAGTGTAGGGGCCACCGGTGCCAAAAAGTAAGCTTGAGCTTTGACCTATATCCCAGAAGATGGCGACAGGAGTTTCTTCCGACATTCAGCAGCACCTGGTGTAAGATGGAAGAGGTGTGATTGCGCATCACGGGCGCCCACCAGGGTCCAGAATTGGCGCCCACTGGCCTGGTCATGAACGCGCTGCAAGTTGAACGTTGACAAGTCACACACTGCAGCTGGCACATATTTTATGTACTGTACCACGCGGCCGTTTTCAAGTTGTCGTGACTCACCAGCAGAGTTTCTCGTAGCGCTGTACAGTCGCGCAATAAGAAAGGCCAGCGCGGATGCTTTGAAATCGAGCCCTTAAGCTTTCACTGAACAGTGTCAAGCATAGTTATTGGGAAGTGCATGCATTATCTCAAGTGCGCTATCGCTTCCCGTTTCCGGCGCGGTCTGATGGAATATGAGATTCCCACGGCTACGTTCCTGCATTCAGTGGTCTCCTGATCTCGTGTGAGGTGGAGTTGGACAGTGAGAGTACAGTGATGCCGGTTAAAGCATCGCTCGATAGAACTGATAATTGTGGTGGTTTCAAGCAAAGAGACCAGCGTAATCCGTAGCTGGATATATCTAATCCGATCTCCGAAGCCACTCTTGTAAGCCAAGTTATATTCTGGCAAGGTCATTGTCTGATACGTAGGCTAAATGTACATGCTTACAAGTTACAACTACATACATGATATGCGGTGAAAACAAACACATGCATGCCGGGGTGATATACGGAGTGGGTGAATCCAATACTCATGCAAGGTTTTGTGGCGTCCACTTTGGCCATTCACCATGACCTCCACTTCCGTCGTCCCAATCTCCCCACTGCTTTGCCCCGACCGGTGCCCACATAGTAACGGCATGCGAAAGACCCCACACGTCAGGAGGCTTGATGGACACAGCTGTGAAGTTATCCTTCACTAAAATGGACAACGAAGATCAAGTCGGCATAGGAAGAAGCACGCTTCACATTATTTGCCAGCCACGATGCCGACACGTGGTTCCGCAGTCTGATGTGATCCTGAGAAATCATTCTGCGATACCAATAGGGCTACTGTGCATGTAGGAGATCGCCGTTTGCGATGTGCTGCTTGCGCATGGTGTCTGGCCTCTGTGAAGTGTATTCCCAGAGATAACGTCTTTATACCCCCGTGTATATCCTGTTGTCTTCGCATACCCTCAATCCACATCCACGGCACAGGTCATTGCTTGGATATATCTTTCGCAAGTATCCCGGGCGAGCAACTGAGAGGAGCTATCGCTGGAGGTGTGCAGATTGAGGTATCATCCTCATACCCACAGGCAGAACGAGACGGGAGAGATCCAGTCAATAGCAGGGATATCGAGAATGGAAGGAGCTAAAGCAAAGACGAAGAAGGAGAAGAAGAAGGAGAAGAATACTACTGACGCCGCACGGTGGAAGGAGAAATTCAACCAGACAGAACGTACACTTGCAGAGTCCCGACGTCAGCTGGGAATCCTGCAGAGAGAGTGCAATAGCCTTCGTGCTCAGCAGGACGGCAATCTAGCTCTGATAAAGGACCAACAATGGCGTGTGGAGAGAGGGGACATCGATCGCAGTGAATTGCGCGCTGGGATGGTAGAGAAGGACAGCACCTTGGCCAGTGTCCAGTTCCAGCTAGCCCAGTGGAGGCGCAGGGCCCAGGAAGTCACCACACGGGCCCACGAGGATGCTGCTTCTTTCCGAAAGATGACGCAGGACAGAGAGGGGGAAGCCAAGGTCTTGACCAAGACGGACTCGCTTTCCACACCGGAAGCGATCGGTCTCGTGCAGGCTCTAAACGCTGACATATTCCAATTGGCTGCATTCATGTCCGACTCATTCGAAGCCGCTACAAACGAAACACCCGCCGACGAGAATCCAAAAGGAGCTCTTCGCATCAGAGGCCATTTGGGGGACCAGCTGATGGTGTCCCTAATCTCTTGGCCCCATACCGACGATCCGACGGTATTGCAGATGGCATTGCAATGCTACTTGGTGCAAATGTCCCGGCATATAACGAGTGACTGGACATTCGATGGATCTCCAGTTCTTGCGGAACTTTATGAGCAGGTTCGTAATTCAGGTGAGCGTAGCTTGATCTGCATGCGGTGGTATTACTGAGCAATTTCCAGAGGACCAAGCTGTGGCAGGGCGTTGGAGAGCTTTGAGTCGTAGCCATCTACGCCATCTGCGCCTTCTGGGCACGGGAGATAAAGATGCCCTGGCACGCATTCGCAAATACATTTGCGGTGGCTTAGCGGGCATTCTTATAAGCGCTAAATGCCAACTAAGCCCTTCTGGAGTAGCTGAGGCGCTGACTGGCAAATTCGGAGACAGGATATATGCCATCATTGACGCAGCGCTCAACATCAACTGCGTCTTTGGGGAGGAGATCACGTCTGGCGATTTCGAAATAGTGACATGCCAGGCCGGCGTCGCGTTTGATCCTACGTGGATGGAGGATACTGCATCAAATGATTCATCCTGTGACGTGGGGGGCACAGTGCTTTGTACGACAGAGATGGGATTGAGCAGGGAGTCGCGGGAGGTCGCGGGAGGTCAAAGAGCGAAGAAGGTCAGTCTTCTGCTGAAACCCACGGTCGCCCTGGAGTCGGTGTTAGCGCAAATATCGAGTGCCGGAGAGACAGGACCGGAGTATACTATAGAAGAGTGGGATGAGACCATGTACCAGACCAGTTTATGAGTGATAGGCAAGGAAATTTTTCAGCGAGTTTTCAGCGAGATCTGAAATAGTTTGGCTTCTGTAAAAGCACGAGGAATGAGTGCGCAAGGAGAATGACTCGGATGTTACAAGTGGCTCCAGCACCAGGGAATATTTTTTAGCACAGAACTGACTTCAGATTCGGACTTGCAGGTGACTCACATTGAAGCAACAACCCGCGCAGAACGTATGGTGAGCATATTCAGTAAGTTACCATTTGGCGCCATTAATATTGGAGCGGTGCATTCGAGCGGTGCATATCCTAGGCAGTTCCAGGAGGGGGGCACAAGACGGTATGACTGTGAGGCTATGAGCTTGTGCATGAATGTAAAACGGAAAAAAAAAATATGGCGACGCCCTCCGGAACCCGATCCGACAACTCGCTGCCACCAGGTGCCACACACTGTAATTAATATGAATTCAGTGCTAAGGCCACTGAGGTAGGGGGAGCTTGTACGGCTTAATTCACTTAAGGCTACATACTGTTTGACTAAATTCACAGAGCACAGTTGGAGCACAGACGCAAAGTTCTCACCGGAGGCCCATTGGATCCGTTCTCACGGGTAGCCCATTGGGACCGGCGCTCTTGTGCACAGCCACTACTGTTTTCGAGAGCCCCACCAAGATACTGGGGGGAGGCAAGCTCCCCCAATGATGACGGGCTCTTGAATTGGCCACCGATCGCCAAACACATACCGGATACTGCACGGATTCGCAAATTGAAATCTATTGAAATGTGCAATCAGACTGTGCGCTTGCCGCTCTCTCTCTCAGTTTTCCTCCGGAGTGGGGGTCTCTAATCTCCTATCACGATAGCCCATATGAGCACAGTGGGATGTAATTAGTATTAGCGAACGTTCGGGATTTAGATATTGAACGTCAGGTCGATTTCGAGTATGCTCTGCCAGTATCATTATCATGCACAGGCTCAGGAGTCAGGTGTTTCGAGCTAGAGCTCCACGTTGGTCGCGCGACGCAGAGCCCGGAGGGCACCCCTGGTTCCAGCAAGTCTGCATTTTTAAGAAGGACTGACATTCTGCTAACTGCATCGCGATGCATGTCTGCATACCTCGAGTACGCCACAGATGTAGAATCAGACAGCTGTCAACTCGGCGCTGTATAATACACGTATCACGCGCCCAGCACACACAACTTGTCGATACCAGATGTTCACCACTCTTTGGAAGAATGCAGACACGACTCGTGAGTTCACGATCCGGGTTCCCGTTGGCTGACGTCGTGTTGCGATCGTGTTTCTTGCTCAGGACGCAAATCGAGATTGTGCCATCGCGGGGACCAGCGGTGACGCGTCAACTGGCGTGAATAAGCGTAACGTCAATATGGGCTGTAAGTACACAGCACAATGTGAAAGGCCAGCGCGGATGTTTTGAAATCGAGCCCTTTCACTGAACAGTGTCCAACATAGGGATTGTATGAAGCGTTATCTCAAGTGCATCATCACTTCCCATTTTCGGCGCGGTCTGATGGAATATGAGATTCCCACGGCTACGTTCCTGCATTCAGTGGTCTCCCAATCTCGTGTAAGGGGGTAGTCCGGGTGGAGTTGGGCAGTGGCGGAGAGTAGAGTGATGCCGGTTAAAGCACTGCCAACACGTGGTTCCGCAGTCCTAGTCCGACTGATGTGAATTCTGCGATACCAATAGGGCTACTGTATGTAGGAGATCGTCGCTTTTGATGTGCTGGTTGCGCATGGTGTCTGGCCTCTGTGAAATGTATTCCCAGAGATAACGCCTTTATACCACCGTGGATATCCTTTTGTCTTCGCACACCCCGAATTTTTCGTCTCAATCCACATACACAGCACATGTCATTGCTTGGATATATCAAGGAAATCAAGTAATATCTTTCGCAAGTATCCCGGGCGAACAACTGAGAGGAGCTATCGCTGGAGGTGTGCAGATTGAGGGTTCATCCTCATACCCACAGGCAGAACGAGACGGGAGAGATTCAGTGCAAGAGTCAATAGCAGGGATATCGAGAATGGAAAGAACTGAGACGAAGAAGGAGAAGAAAGCGAGGAGGAAGGCTCTGAAGGAGAAGAAGAACTTGACTGACGCCGCACGGTGGAAGGAGAAATTCAACCAGACAGAACGTACACTTGCAGAGTCCCAACGTCAGCTAGGAATCCTGTATAGAGAGTGCGATAGCCTTCGCGCTCAGAAGGCGGTCGCCGATCGCAGTGAATTGCGTGCTGGTATGGTAGAGCAGGACAGCACTTTGGCCGGTGTCCAGTTCCAGCTAGCCCAGTGGAAGCGCAGGGCCCAGGAAGTCACCGCACGGGCCAACGAGGATGCTGCTTCTTTCCAAAAGATGGCACAGGAACGAGAGGGGGAAGCTAAAGTCTTGCGCACTGAGATCACTAGCGTGAGAGTGCAACTGGAGAGCGCTCTAAAGCTGCTTGAGGATCGCACTGCTCGGGAATTGAAAGGCGTGCAGCCATTCTTGACCGAGACGCTTTCTGGCGCATCGGAAGCGATTGATCTCGTGCAGGCTCTGAACGAGGACATATTCCAATTGGCTGCATTCATGTCCGACTCATTCGAAGCAGCTACAACCGAAACACCTGCCGAAACACCCGCCAACGAGGATCCAAAAGGAGCTCATCATCGCATCAAAGGCCATGTGGGGGACCAGCTAATGATGGCCCTAACCTCTTGGCCCCACGCCGACGATCCGACAGTATTGCAGATGGCATTGCAATCTTACTTGGTGCAAATGTCCCGGAATATAACGAGCGACTGGACATTCGATGGGTCATCTCCAGTTCTCGCGAAGCTTTACGAGCAGGTTCGTAATTCAGGTGAGCGCGATTTGATCTGCACGCTGTGGTTTTACTGAGCAACTTCCAGAGGACCAGGCTGTGGCAGGGCGTTGGAGAGCTTTGAGTCGCAGCCATCTACGCCATCTGAGCGCAGGAGGTAATGATGCCCTGTCAGGCATTCGCAAATTCATTTGCGGTGGCTTAGCAGACGTTCTTATAAGCGCCAAATGCCAACTAAGCCCTTCTGCAGTAGCTGAGGCGTTGACTGGCAAATTCGGAGACAGGATATATGCCATCATCGACGCAGCGCTCAACATCAATCGCATCTTGGGGGAGGAGATCACGTCTGCAGATTTCGAAATAGTGACCTGCCCGGGCGGCGTCACGTTCAATCCTACGTGGATGGAGGATGCTGCGTCAGATGATTCATTTTATGACGGAAAGAGCATAGTACTCTGCACGACAGAGATGGGATTGAAAAGGGAGTCGCGGGAAGTCAAGGGAGGTCAAATAGCGAAGGAGTTCACTCTTCTGCTGAAACCCAAGGTCACCCTGGAGTCGGTGTTAGCGCAGATTTCGAGTGCCGGAGAGACAAGGCCGGAGTATACCATAGAAGAGTGGGGTGAGACCGTGTAACAGAATAGTGTATGAGTGAGATAGGCAAGGAAATTCTTTTTCAGTGAGCTTTCAGTGAGATCTTAAATAGTTTGGCTTCTGTAAAAGCACGAGGAACGAGTGCGCATTGCGCAAGGACTCGGAGAATGGCTTGGATGTTTAGGCTACACGCGAGCCGGCAGCTGTGTCGCGCAGGTCCCTTGCTTCCCGCCACAACCACTTTCTGCTGCTTCCCTTTCTCCCACACTCCACTCCCTCCTTTCGCAGCATGCGTTTCGATAAAACTAACTGATACATTATTGATAAAGACTGACTCGACGCATCACGTTTGCCGACCGTGAGATCGCCCCTGCAGCTGCGATGGCCGTCCCACCCGTCACATGCATCACAGCTCATTCTGGTACTCACTCTTTTAGGTTCGCACAGATGTTTCTGGTCGAAACCCTTCCAGTTTTCCCCAATCCTGACTCACTGACCTTCTTCCTTCTGATTTCGCGGCACTCAGTAGCGAAGCGCATAAACCACAACTTATGGAGCCCGATACACTTCGCTCTAGTACAGCTTGTACTTGCAGGATCATACGCAGGCACTGCGAGCATTCATGAATTTGATAACGCTTCAAGTTTATTATTGTCTATGTAGGTCCGGAGTGGGGATTCGGGCAATACAAGTAATAGTCAATAGGATAATGTTTTAATCTGATTTGATCTAAATCATGCGCTCTTGCTGCGTGACATGCAGGCCCGCAGAATATGAGATTCCGGATCCCACGGCTACATTCCTGCATTCAGTGGTCTCCCGATCTCGTGCGAAGGGGTGGGGTTGACGGTGGCGGAGGGTACAGTGATGCCCGTTAAAGCACCGCTCGATAGAACTGATAATTGTGGTGATTTCAAGCAAGGAGACATGCAACGTAATCCGTAGCTAGAATTATCGAATCCGAAGCCTATCCGCTGCAACCTTGTAACCCAAGTTATATTCTGACACGGTTATTATCCGATACATAGGCTGGTATATATATACATACTTACAACTACATGAAATATGGAGAAAACAAGCACATTGCATGCCGGGGTGATATACAGGGCTGGGTGAATCCAATACCATGCGGCATTTGTGGCGTCGACTTTGGGCATTCACCATGACCCTCACTTCCGTCGTCCCAATCTCCCAGCTGCTTTGCCCCGGCCAGTGCCTGCATAGTAACAGCAGACGAAGGACCCTGCACGTCAGGAGGCTTGAGGGACACAGCTATGAAGTTATTCATTCACTGAAATGGGTAACGAAGATCAAGTGACAAGTCGGTATCTGTCGGTATAGGAAGAAGGCCGTACCCATACACAGTATTAACGACACTCACGAAGAATGCCAAATATATGCCTCGTTGCCTATACCTTGCGCGCCCATACAACACGCGAAACAACCAGCGACAACTATGACTAAAAATTGACCGAAACCACGCCACACATCGCGATACAAGCCCGATCCTAGAAATCTTAATTAACGTTAGAGAAAAAGCTACGAATTGATAACACGAAACCCCTATCTAAACCATCTATCCCCAGACACAATTGCCCGCTGTATGTCACCCAACCCCATCCCTCACTCATTAAAATGCCAACCCTCTCTATATGAACCCCACGCGGAGCGCCAAACCAAAATTGAAAGAGCATAGGCGAGGAAAACAACACCCGATTACGCAACTATAAAAGCTAAATAAACCTCACAGGGGGGTTACGTCCTCGAAATACATTCCCCCCCCTTAAAAGCCCTGCTAACCAAGCATTACGCTTAACCAAGAACCCCCAGGACAATTCCACGTCAACATTCGCTCAACCCCCCCAACCAAACACACTCATTCACCCTTCCAATGCCCCAACACACCAAAATCGTACACCGCATCCGTTTCGTCGGAGGAGAGTCGCTAGGCTGGAGATCCAACTCCGCCTCAGGAACTCGATCTTGGACCCTCTACCAACAAATCGACATGGAACACATCCACGTCGGAGCCAACATCACGATCCTCAGGTGTCACCCCACACACCAAGACAACCCCGACTCCTCGTCGGGCTCCTCGTCGAGCTCCCTCTCCCACCCCAGTCCACACCCCCTAACCGTACTCCTGGAAGGGAAGGTACTAGGCATCGAGAGCGCTAAAAGAGGCTCAGTAATCTTCATTGTCAAAGACAGCACCGCAGGAGGACTCACCACAGTGCGCGTCCCCGCCAAGGCCACAGCGATCAATCCTAAAGGCGGATTGACCAAAATGGCCAAATCACTCAGGAAACAAAAAGGCCCGGTCATCCCCTATTTCACGTGGTTGAAGGCATGTGACCTCCAAACCCCGGCCGCGAGAGCGACTACAGTGTCCCTGAAATGCACGCCACACCAATACTAGGTAAGCGAACCACCACCCCCCTGTAAACAAACATAGCTGACCCGCTTTCCCCAACAAGTCAAGCGCGAACCCAAGAATCAACAGCCAGCAGACTGAGAACCCCTCAGAGTCAGCGCCCAACAGCGATGCACTGAAATACCCATACCCAACGTAATACACTTCCACGCGACCATGCGCTTCTCTCAGTAAATAC
>KV417829.1:21029-52488 GCA_001630335.1 Athelia psychrophila
AGAAGTCCAATCAAACAACATAGGAGAACTTACCGCAGTAATAAAAGCAGTAGACGCGGTGTCACCATTCACACCCCTAGACCTAATAACCGACTCGATGTATGTCATAGACGGAATAACACTATACCTCCAAGAATGGGAGGAAAGAGGCTGGATTGGCGTAGCAAACAGCAATGAATTCAAAGTCCTAGTAGCGAAACTAAGAGCAAGAGGCGCCCCAACGAGATTTAAATGGGTAAAAGGACACACCGGTGACGAAGGAAACGAAGCCGCCGACAAACTAGCCGGAGAAGGCGCCAGAAAGGAGACATACGACATCATCGACCTCCAGATCGAAAAGAAATTCAACCTCACAGGGGCACAACTCTCAAAGTTGACACAGAAGATAGCGTACCAAGGGATACGAGACACAAAGACCAACCCAGGCCTGACAAGAGGAGCAACCAGAAGACTAGACATGACTCGACACGCCGTAAAAGCACTGAACGGAAGATACCCCACAAACCAAGCGCTGTGGAAATCAGTCCACCACCCGGATTTCCAAAAACAGATACGCATCTTCTTCTGGACCATGATGCACAACGCGCACAAAGTGGGCGACTACTGGATCACGAAAGCCACTGATAAAGAACACTGGGCAAAATGCCACCTGTGTGGAGAAGAAGACTCAATGGACCACATACTGACAGAATGCGACTCACCGGAAGTCAACACGATATGGCCACTGGCCGAAAAACTCTGGAGGAAAAAGATGCCAAACTGGCCGGAAATCAGAAACACAGCGTCCATACTGGCATGTGGACTAGCAGAATACAAAACAGAAGACGGAAAGAAACTCACCGGATCAAACAGACTATACAGAATAATCATATCGGAATCCGCGTACCTCATCTGGAAAATCAGATGCAAAAGACTACTAGAATCAAAGCCAGACGACCCGATCATAACTGAGAAAGAAGTACATAACAAATGGATAAAGTCAATAAACCTCCGATTAGAATTGGACAAGGCACTCACAAAAGACAGTTTCGAAAAGAAAGCGCTCCCCAGAAGCAAAGTACTCCAAACATGGAGAAAAACAATAAGAAACGAAAAGAATCTACCGCCTGACTGGATCAGGCATAAAGGGGTTGTAGTGGGTATTGGACTGCAAGAGCGTCACGATCGAGGAAGCCAAGCGGCGACCCCGGAAGCGACATAATGACAGCAAGTTACAGAGTCCCACACTACCCGCCATACCGGCGGGTGTACGCAAACGTATTCCTCTTGAGACTGGGCATCACTCTGAGAGATCTATTCACTCTCCTTAGCATTTAACACATCGCACGGGCCTGCCGGTGGCGGCTGCGGCGAAGTGAGCTCCTCAAAAAAAAAAAAAAAAAAGTCATATGCAAAGATCGCGCCTTCTCCGGCGGCGGGGAAAAAAAAAGGTATAGGAAGAAGGCCGACACGTGGTAGCACGTGGTTCCGCAGTCTGATGTGATTCTGCGATACTATCGGCGACATCGGCTTTCAAAGTGTCATAGAGTTTCAAAATGATTTTTCGCTGGCCACTCCGACCACCTATCGTTCAACTAACTTCGGGGTATTTTTGTTACATGCTTTCTGATCGTCCTCCAATTTTATGTAGGGCAAAGGGGCCAGCGGATGCTGCAGTATAAAATCATATGTGGTCGCAATCTTTGCCAAATCGCAAAATTCGGCATTATTCGCCCTCGGAAATTCTGTCCCATCATCGTGTCACCCCATTAAGCTGGGAATACATTCAGAAGACATTTATTTAACTGTATGAGCATGTCCGATGACACCTGGATGAGATGTGGTTCTACAGTAAAATTTGAAAGCTGGAGACCGTGCAAACGTGACAAAATGTGATTATTATTAGCTCCGACGTCTAGTCGATGGATGGTTCTATGCGGGGCGCCGCTGTGACTAATATGTGACGATCTTTTGAAACACTATGCTTTTGGCAATCATTTCAGCGGCTTCGTCCCGATACCGCAGCCACGTTGAAATTACCCCTGCTCGAAAATTCCTCGTATAGAGCACGTCCTACGCTATCCAATAAAAAAAGAATCAAGAGAAAATATGGAGTACTTGTGTAGCTATGAAAATATCTTTGCGGATTTTGAAACACTGTGTCGCCGATAGTACCAATAGTATTCAAATAGGGCTACTTACTGCATGTAGGAGATCGTCGTTTTTGATGTGCTGCCTGCGCATGGTGTCTGGCCTCTGTGAAATGTATTCCCAGAGATAACGCCTTTATACCTCCGTGAATATCCTTTTGTCTTCGCATACCCTCAATCCACGTACACAGCACATGCCATTGCTTGGATATATCAAGGAAATCAAGTAATATCTTTCGCAAGTATCCCGGGCGAACAACTGAGAGGAGCTATCGCTGGAGGTGTGCAGATTGAGGGATCATCCTCATACCCACAGGCAGAACGAGACGGGAGAGATTCAGTGCAAGAGTCAATAGCAGGGATATCAAGAATGGAAAGAACTAAGGCAGAGACGAACAAGGCGAACAAGGCTCTGAAGAAGGCCCTGAAGGATAAGCAGAAGACTGACGCCGCACAGTGGCAGGGGAAGTTCAACCAGACAGAGCGTACACTTGCAGAGTCCCGATGTCAGCTGGGAATCCTGCAAAGAGAGTGCAATAGCCTTCGTGCTCAGCAGGACGGCAATCTAGGTCTGATAAAGGACCAACAATGGCGTGTGGAGAGAGGGGACATCGATCGCAGTGAATTGCGCGCTGGGATGGTAGAGAAGGACAGCACCTTGGCCGGTGTCCAGTTCCAGCTAGCCCAGTGGAGGCGCAGGGCCCAGGAAGTCACCGCACGGGCCCACGAGGATGCTGCTTCTTTCCGAAAGGACCGAGAGGAGGAAGCCAAGGTCTTGCGCGCTGAGACCGCTAGCGTGAAAGCGCAACTAGAGAGCGCCCTCAAGCAGCTCGAGGACCGCACTCGGGAATTGAAAGGCATGCAGCCATTCTTGACCAAGGCAGACTCGCTTTCCGCACCGGAAGCGATCGGTCTCGTGCAGGCTCTAAACGCTGACATATTCCAATTGGCTGCATTCATGTCCGACTCATTCGAAGCCGCTACAACCGAAACACCTGCCGAAACACCCGCCGACGAGGATTCAAAAGGTGCTCATCGCATCAAAGGCCTTTTGGGGGACCAGCTAATGGCGTCCCTAACCTCTTGGCCCCATACCGACGATCCGACAGTATTGCAGATGGCATTGCAATGTTACTTGGTGCAAATGTCCCGGCGTATAACGAGCGACTGGACATTCGATGGGTCATCTCCAGTTCTCTCGAAGCTTTACGAGCAGATTCATAATTCAGGTGAGCGGAGTTTGATTTGCACGCTGTGGTTTTACTGAGCGATTTCAAGAGGACCAAGCTGTGGCAGGACGTTGGAGGGCTTTGAGTCGCAGCCATCTACGCCATCTGAGAACAGGAGGTAACGATGCTCTGCCAGGCATTCGCAAATTCATCTGCGGTGGCTTAGCAGACATTCTTATAAGCGCCAAATGCCAACCAAGCCCTCTCGGAGTAGTTGAGGCGTTGATTGGCAAATTCGGAGACAGGATATATGCCATCATCGATGCAGCACTCAACATCAGCCGCATCTTGGGGGAGGAGATCACGTCTGACGATTTCGAAATAGTGACATGCCAGGCCGGCGTCACGTTTGATCCCTCGTGGATGGAGGATGATGCATCAGATGGTTTAGAAAAGAGCATAGTACTCTGTACGACAGAGATGGGATTGAGCAGGGAGTCGCGGGAGGTCAAGGGAGGTCAAATAGCGGAGGTGATCACTCTTCTGCTGAAACCCAAGGTCGCCCTGGAGTCGGTGTTAGCGCAGATTTCGAGTGCCGGAGAGACAGGGCCGGAGTATACTATAGAAGAGTGTGGTGACACCGTGTAACAGAACAGTTTATGAGATGGCGAGGAAATTCTTTTTCAGTGAGATTTCAGTGAGATCTGAAATAGTATACAACTTATGGAGCCCGATACACTTCGCTCTACAGCTTGTACTCGTAGGATTGTACGCCAGCACTGCGAGCATTCATGAATTTGATAACGCTTCAAGTTTATTATTATCCATGTAGGTACATAGTAGGGGCCGGGGCAATACAAGTGGCAGTCAATAGGATAATGGTTTAACGGTGGAAAGTGTCCATGACATGTTACGAGTCTATTAAACGATCTAATTCTAGTCTGATCTAATCATGCGCTCTTATTGCGTGACAGGCGGCTCTTGAGCGAAGTGAAGATGCTGCGCGTGCGGATCTGGAAGAAGTACGTGAGGGCGTAGAGGGAGAAGATCTGCGAGGACAGTCTGGTTAGTCGAGGTTCTGTGGCGCAGAAAGATGAAAAGAACGCACGTTGAACGCGATGAAGGCCACGAGGAACCCGAGGTTGCGCCAGTGGTGCGCGTAGAAGATGTTGAAGGTGCTCTCGAGGAACGCGTCAGTCGACTCGACGGAGCAGAACTCGCACGCGGAGGTGGCCTCCGGGTTCGTCAGGTACCCGCCGACGCTGGCGATGTACGGTCCCATGTACGCAGCGCATGTCTGGCCAGCCGGGGGCGTGAGCTGGACGAGCTCCTTGGCGGCACAGGTGACGTTCTGCTTTCCGACGGCCTGGCCCACGAGACCCTCGATGAGGTACGTGTACGGGGACAGACGGTACATCCACGACCACCAGCCCAGCTCCCGGAAGGGTTGCAGGACACCGTTGAACGTGAGGACGAACGAGAAGAGGAAACTGAACAAAATTCCAGCCAGCTCGGCGTTGGGCGCCATGGCAGCAACAGCCATTGCTAAATTAATTGTAAGCTGACTGTAACCCGCAGGGGCAGATGCAACTCACCGATCGACGTGTAGTAGGCGGGGAAGATGACACCGAGCATAAAGTACGTGTATCCAGCGCGGTCATTCGGGAACCCAACCGTGAAGAACCAGCACAGGAAGAACAAGCTGCTCCCGAGCATGTTCCACGGGAGCTCGGTGAGATACTGAGCGGTGACCAGCGCTGTCCAGCTGTACGTGCGGCTCGGGCGCTCCCTGATAGTGTAGATACTGCGCAAGTCCAAGAACGGCACCTGGATCTGGTTGGAAAGTCTGTGATACGTTCCGGTGAGTCAGCTGCGCTGGACGGGCAAACAAAGGCACTTACGGAACACTGAGGATAGTCGCCATGAAGATCGCAAACAGCTTGTTCTGCGTGCCCTGGATGGTGTCCTTGGCCTTGAAGAACGTGAAACCGATGAGCAGCCCGCCAAAGATGTTGAGCACGAGCTTGGCCATGAGGTAGGTGGGGTCCCTCCAGAAGCTCAGCGAGCCGCGCTTGATGAGCTCCGTCGTCTGGTGCGCCCACGACGTCGCGAACTCGCTGTGCCGCTCGGTGGTCACCGCGGGGCGCGCGGCGCCCTCGTCGTGCAGCTTGGTCACCTCGCGCTGGACCTCCGCCGACTCGGGCGAGCGCTTCCACAGATCGTGCCAGTCCTGGTTGGCCGACGCGGTCGCGCCGGCGCCGATGCTCTCGAGGATGTACTCGGCCGGGTTCTCCTCCGCGTCGCACACGCGCGCGCCGTTGCGCTCAAAGTAGTCGATGAGCGTGCTGGAGTTGCGCCCGAGGTCGCCAAAGTAGACGGTCTGCCCGCCCTTGCGCAGGAGCAGCAGCCGGTCGAAGACCTGGAAGAGCTCCGAGGACGGCTGGTGGATGGTGCACAGAATCGCCTGGCCGTTGTCCGCGAGGTTGCGCAGGAACTGCATGATCGCCCACGCGCTCTGCGAGTCCAATCCGGAGGTGGGTTCGTCTAGCAGAAAATGAATTAGCAAAAATCGAATGGCAAGATGAAACGTGCAGACTCACCCAAAAACAAAAGCAGCTTCGGCTTCGCCGCGAGCTCAACACCGATCGTCGTGCGCTTCCTGAACTCGATGCCGAGCGAGCCGACCATCGCGTCGCCGTACGCCTCGAGCCCGCACATGCGCAGGCACGTCTCGACGTACGCCGCCTTCTCCGCGAGCGGCACCGACGCGGGCTGGCGCAGCTTCGCCGAGAAGAGCAGCGCCTCGCGCACGGTGCACGTGGGGACGTGTGTGTCCATCTGCTGGCAGTACCCCGTCTGCGCCTGGAAGTCCTCCGGCAGCGCCTGCCCGTTCACGAGTCGGTCGCCCGAAACAACACCAGTGGATTGCCTCTGGGCCAGGACGTTGAGCAGCGTGGTCTTGCCCGCGCCAGATTCACCCTATGCGGAAAGTGGGTCAGCATCATCGTAACAGACAGACAAGATGGTGGCACTTACCATGAGCGCGGTCAGCTTCCCAGGAACAACATACCCAGAGACATCATCGAGCAGGCGCCGCTTCTCGCCGCCGCCAATGGGGACGACATACTGCACGTGCTGCCAGGAGAAAATATCCGTCATCGCCTGCGCCTCCGCGAGCGCGCGCTCGACCTCCTTGTCCGCGGGCCCGACCGACCCGCTTGTGCTCCCCGCGGGCGTCTTCTCCTCGTCCGTGCCGCCCGGCGCCGCGTCGTCGATGGCGGCCACCTGCGCGCCCTGCTTGAAGAGCACGATCGACGTCTCCGCGACGAGGCTCACGTTGCGCTCCGTGAAGAACCAGTACGCGCCGATGAAGAAGATGCCGTACGCGACCACGATCGCAAAGTTCGTCCACAGGTTGCTGTGCTTGTACCCGTAGCTGAGCTCGACGAAGCGGTCCCCGTTCACCGTCGCGCTGCCCTGCACGCTCCCGACCGTCGTGCACACCTGGTTCGCCAGCGCCACGCCCTCGTAGCCGGCGCCGGAGGGGACGAGCGACGCGCAGGACCCGTCGAGCGTGTGGAACTCGTTCACGATGGCGGACTCGAAGCCCCAGCGGATGGGGTTGAGGTACGTGAGCCAGCGCAGCGCGGGGATCATGGACGGCTTCGGGATGCTGTAGCCCGTGTAGAGCGCCATGATGAGGATCGCGATGCCGGCCACGGCCTGCGCGGGCGCCTCGGCGGGCATCGCGGCCGCGAGCGAGCGGAAGAAGCCCTTCATGGTGAGCGTGAGCGTGAACACGAACAGGAAGAAGGTGCTGGAAAAGAGCGCGTTAGTGGTGAAAATGGGAAGAATGGGGAGAGGGGGAGAGGGAGGGACGCACAAGAACTGGCTGGCGCTCTGCTGGAGGCGGACGGCCTCGTAGACGATGGTGCTGAAGACGAGGAGGGTGACGAAGGTGATGGGGATGTCGACGAGCGTGAGCGCGACGGCCTCCACGAACGGGTGGTACAGCGCCGCCTTCTGGTGGCGCAGCACGATCGGGCGCTGCGAGAAGAGCGACGGGATCTCCGCCATCGCCGTCAGGCCCGCGAACAGGAGCGAGCTGTGCGAATGAGCGTGAGCACGAAATAAACCTAAGCCAAACCGGAATGCGAAATACTCACAAGAAGAGGACACCGCCCCGTGAAAAGTACGCCGAGGTCGAGTCCGCGAGGCGCAGGAACACGGTGCCCATGATGATCGCCTGCACGACAAACGACAGGAACTGCGTGATCTGCGCGGCCATGCTCCCCCACAGGATCTGCACGCGCCGCAGCATCACCGCGCGCACCTGCATCGGCACGCTGATCGTGTAGCTGCTCGCGTCCCTTGTGTGCTTCGCGCGCTCCGCCCTGACGCTCGCGACGTAGTCCTGCGCCTTCTGCTTGTTCCCGACGTGCTCCGCCTTGTAGTGCTCGATGTCCACGCGGTTCTGCGCGCGCGCCGCGCTCTGCGCGTAGTACCGCGCAAAGTCGCCCGCCGTCCGCGGCTGCCCCGTGATGCCCGCGCGCGCGATGCGCGCGTTCGGGTCCGTGCACGCGACGAGGAAGTCCGCGGTCGTCTGCCGGTTCGCGGGCTCGAAGCCCATGTCGATGAAGTACTGCCGCGCGCCCGCGGCGGGGCCAAAGTACGCCTGGCGCCCCGCGTAGATGACGCACACCTTGTCGAAGAGGCGGTACAGGCTCTCGCTCGCCTGGTAGATCGACACGACCGTGCTCAGGCGCGCCACGTCCGTCGCGATGCGCAGCGCGCGCACGAACTCGAGCGCGGTGCTCGCGTCGAGGCCGCGCGTCGAGTTGTCCCACGCGCCGAGCATGCTGCGCGAGGCGAGCGCCTCGGTGATGCTCACGCGCTTCTTCTCGCCGCCGGACACGCCGCGGATCGCCGCGTCGCCGACGGGCGTGTGCCGCGCGTGCGTGAGCCCGAAGACCGTCATCAGCACCTCCGTCATGCGCTTCACGTGGTCGTCGCGCGTCTGCGCGGGCAGCCTGGCGTCGGAGGCCGGCGCGCGCGACTTGGCGGCGAACTCGAGCGTCTGCTGCACGGTGAGCGTGGGGAAGTGCACGTCGTCCTCGGGGCAGTAGGTGACGTCGCCGCGGAAGGAGCGCGCGACCTCGGCGGGGGAGAGCGAGTCGTAGTGCACGGTGCCCTCGACGGCGTGGTACTCGTCGCGCTGGTTCGCGAGCGTCTTGAGCAGCGTGGAGCACCCCGAGCCCGGGGAGCCGAGGACGACTGGATGCGTGTATGCGGTCAGCTTTGGTTCAATGGGATAGATAGGATAGGGGGACTTACGCAGTAGTTCGCCGGGCCGGACAACGCCTTCAAAGCCGCTGAGGATGTCCTTGACGGGGGGGTGCCTGAGCGCGTTGATCGCGGCGAGCTTGTTGAACGGGTTGAGGAACGAGCCGAGGGTGGGCGCGTACGACGCGGACGCGCCGAGGCCCACCACGCGCAGGTCCTCGAAGACCACGCCCAGCTCGCGGGACAGGCGCTGAGCGTCTTCTTTCCTGCATTCCGAATCTTAAGTCAGCGGCATGTTTTAAGAGGCAAAAGCTCGCGAGCGCACCTCTGCATAAGTCCGCGGAGGACCTTCTCAAAGTCGAACGCATCCTCGGCGGTGACCGTGTCCGCGTCGGACTTGGCGCTCGTCGGGCGCGCCTGCTTGTCGCCGCTCTCGCTCACGTAGTGCGACCGGTTGCTGAGCGTGCGCCGGAGCTGGTCGACGCCCTCGGGATCAAAGTGGTTGATGTCCACCCGCGATTCGCCGCTGCGCGTGCCGCTGTACTCCTTGTGTCCCACCTCTGGGGCCGCCTGTGCAGATTCTGACTGGTAAAGTG
This sequence comes from Athelia psychrophila, assembly GCA_001630335.1. NCBI lineage: Eukaryota > Fungi > Basidiomycota > Agaricomycetes > Atheliales > Atheliaceae > Athelia > Athelia psychrophila. The sequence goes on from KV417829.1 coordinate 30,207, forward strand.
CGTCTGCAAAGTCGCCGAGTGCTGAGGAGCCAACGGGCACTGTGGGCAGGCCGCTGGTCGCCTGGTTTGTGCCAGTGTGTGTAGGGTCTGACATCCCTGGTAATTAGGAGAAAAGGGGGGATTATGTTGGATACCTAACAGCTGCCAGCCGCCGAGTATTTGTAGAGGCCCACCGCTGTCGCCAATCAGTCCAACTGTCCGAATTCTCGACGGACCGGACGCTATAGGCATCAGCACATATTGTCAATCTGCTTACGGGCAGCATCCGATCAGGCGGCCGCGTCCTCGAATCCGGTCTTCGGCTCGGTCTGCTTGTTCATCTGAGCGAATACAGCAATGTGTATGACCGAGTGCTTTCGGAAATTCGCCAAGTTGAAAGTTGCTGTGACTCGACCGCTGGCCACGTTTTGGGACTGGGCAGCCACCTCGTCAGGAATCTCACGTGCGGCTCCAGCTCGATGGGGATCCGTATCGGGCGCGAGTCGGGATGCAGTTAGACCCCCGCCCCCCGCGATCTCAGTCCATCCGGCGAAATCCATCTGGTCGACCTACTCCATCGTCCGACGACGTTCGGACGGTGTGCTGTGCGCTTACAGCCATGCAATCTAAGCTTATTCACGCCGGTTGACGCCCGTTGACGCGTCAGCGCCTGGTGCGATGGCACAATCTCGATCCTGACCAAGAAACACGATCGCACCATGGCCACGACGTCAGCCAACGGGGACCCGCATCGTGACTCATGTCTGCGTTCTGACAAAGAGTCGTGAGCATATATCATTGTATATGCTATCGACAATTGCAAGCTGTGTGGGCTGGGCACGCATGCGATACTTGTAGTATACAGCGCCGAGGCGACAGCTGTCTGATTCTAATCTGTGGCGTAACGTGCTCGAAGCATGCAGACATGCACCGCAACGCAGTTAGCAGAATACCAGTTCCTTGTCCTTACAAATACAGACTCGCTGGGCCCGGGGATGCCCGCCCTCCGTACTAATGACACCCCTCCGGGTCTGTACTCGTATGGGCTATCATGATAGGAGATTAGATACCCACTCCCGCAGAAAACTGAGAGCGGCAAGTACTAGTCTGAGCGCACATTGTAATTTGCGAATCCGTGCAGTATCCAGTATCCAGTGCTCGGTGCTCGGTGTTCGGCGGTCGGCGATCGGTGGCCAGTTCAAGAGCCCGCCATCATAATATATTTACCCCGCATGGCTGCGAGCTGCGGCGGAAGGTTGTCGGATCGGGTTCCGGAGGTCGTCGCCATGCATAATTTGTTGTTCCGTTTTACATATACAAATTACGATACATGCACAATGCACATTGCACAAGCTCGCAGTTTCTCACAGTGGTACCGTCTTGCAAGTTTTTTCTCCCCCCTGGAACTGCCTAGCATATGTATTATGCACTGTCCGAATGCACCGCTCCAATGGCTCTAAACGGCAACTTGCTGAATATGCTCCCAGGGGGTATACCCTACGGTACACGGTGACCGTAACCGTTCCGTCAAGCTCTCGTGTTCTCGAGGTAATTTCCCGAGCCCCTAATCAACGCACGCGGGTCGCGAGCTTGTTGCAATCTGGTAACACGACAGTGTTTGCGCTGAACGTACACAGGGGCTAATTTCCCCAGAACGATGTACATATTTCTGTTTACTGGGACCGTGACACTGACACACCTAGTTGCACCAACTTGCACCACGCTTTCGTCGTACTTTCAACATCAAAATGGCTGACCTCTCATAATTCTGGCCGAAGTTCAATTATACACGATGTACCGTATGACCGTCATACGGTCGGCCCATAACAGGCCCGCAAACGTTCACGGTATGGTGATAGACCGCAAGTCACCGTACATCGTACGGTCGTAACCATATATGGCGCGGTAGCCACACATTCTCCACAAGTTGTTGCTTCAATGTGAGTCACCCGCAAGTCCGAATCTGAAGTCAACCATCTAGGACAAGAGAGACCAAGGAGTAAAATCAAGGTGGCGGTGGGGAAGGTTCCCAGAGTTTAAATTCACCGGACGCCAGTGTGGCCTGCGCTGGTGCGAGGTGCGAGCGCAGAGAGACTTAGAGGCTAGGGTGACGTCTTTTGGGACCTAAGGACATCGATGTAGGAGCATACAAACGGGTAAGGATCTACGGAGGTAATACATGGTGTCTATGTATGCCCAGTGGCGAGACTCCACATATCTCAATACTCAATAACGTCTGGGGCAGGCAACATGGTAGTGAGAGACGAAGAAGCGACGAGCATTAACGTGGGGCGGCACGTCGCAAAGCGCGGATGTCACATGACCCCAATGACAGAAATTTTAGATCTCAAAAAATAATTCCTTGCCCATCTCACACATAAACGTTCTGTTACACGACCTCACCGCATTCTTCTATAGTATACTCCGGCCCTGTCTCTCCGGCACTCGAAATCTGCGCTAACACCGATTCCAGGGCGACCTTGGGTTTCAGCAGAAGAGTGATCTCTTGCGCTCGTTGACCTCCCTTGACCTCCCATGACTCCCTCCTCAATCCCATCTCTGTGGTACAAAGTACTATGCTCTTTTCGTCATAGGATCCATCATCTGATGCAGCATCCTCCATCGCCGTGGGATCAAACTTGACGCCGCCCTGCCAGGTCACTATATCAAAATCACCAGACGTGATCTCCTCCCCCAAGATGCGGTTGATGTTCAGCGCTGCATCGATGATGGCATATATCCTGTCTCCGAATTTGCCAGTCAACGCCTCAATTACTCCAGAAGGATTTATTTGGCATTTGGCGCTTATAAGAACGTCTGCCAAGCCACTGCAAACGATTTTGCGAATGTGTGGCAGGGCATCTTTAGCTCCTGTGTTCAGATGGCGTAGATGGCTGCGACTCAAAGCCCTCCAATGCCCTGCCACAGCTTGGTCCTCTTTTCAAATTCTTCAGTACAGCTATAACGTGCCGATCAAACCGCGCTCACCTGAATTACGAAGCCGCTCGTAAAGCTTCGAGAGAACTGCGGATTTTTCATCGAATGTCCAGCTGCTCGTGATCTCCCGGGACATTTGCACCAAGTAACATTGCAATGCCATCTGCAACACCGTCGGATCGTCGGTATGGGGCCAAGAGGTTAGGGAAACCATCAGCTGGTCCCCCAAATGGCCTTTGATGCGATGATGAACTTCCTCGTCGGCGGGTGTTTCGGTTGTAGCGGCTTCAAATGAGTCGGACATGAATGCAGACAATTGGAATATGTCATCATTCAAAGCCTGCACGAGACCAATCGCTTCCGATGCGCCAGAAAGCGAGTCCATCTCGGTTAAGAATGGCTGCGCGCCTTGCATTTTCCGAGTGCGATCATCGAGCAGCTTGAGGGCGCTCTCCAGCTGCGCTCTCACGCTAGCGATCTCAGCGCGCAAGACATTGGCTTCCCCCTCTCGATCCTGCGTCATCTTTCGAAAAGAAGCAGCATCCTCATAAGCCTGTGCGGTGACTTCCTGGGCTTTGCGTCTCCACTGGGCTAGCTGGACCTGGACATCGGAAGTGCTGTCCTGCTCTAACATACCAGCGCGCGATTCACTGGGATCGGCAGCCGCCTTCTGAGCACGAAGGCTATCGCACTCTTTTCCTATTTTCTGCAATTGGGCCTTCCCTGTATCATTCTCTTTCTCTACTTCCCGCAGGCGAAATCTGGCATGAGACAACTTGTTATCCTTGGTTGTTATATCAGCATGAAGGCCGTTGCACTCGGCTATGCTTTTATCCAGCCGCCGCCCCTTGTCATAAGCTTCTTTCTGCACGATTCCTAGCTGACGTCGGGACTCTGCAAGTGCACGTTCTGTCTGGTTGAATTTCTCCTTCCACCGTGCGGAGTCAGCGTCATGGTGACGATAGGCTGTTGAGTCTGTTCGCGTGCTCTTCTTCCTCTCCCTCTGAAGCTCCCACGTCTCTGCTTCAGCTCTCTCCGTTCTCGATAGCTCTGCTATTGACTCTTGCACTGAATCTCTCCCGTCTCGTTTTGCCTGTGGGTTTGAAGATGATCCCTCAATCTGCACGCCTTCAACGATAGCTCCTCTCAGTTGTTCGCCCGGGGTACTTGGCGAATGATATTCTTCAATGGTCACGGCAGGGAATTCCATGTGCCGTGTTCGTGGATTGAAACGAAGCCTCCAGGGTATGCGAAGACAAGGATATCCACGGGTATGAAGGCGTTATCGCTGGGAATACATTTCACAGGGCAGCACATCAAAAACGGCGATCTCCTAATCTGTAGCCTTATCACTTAATCACATCAGACAGCGGAACACGTGTCGGGCGTTGCCGGCGAATAAAGTGAAGCCCCTGGGGCTTTATTAATATCATGGTTCTGAGTTGGTTCTGAGCGAAAGCTCGTGCTGGGAATGGACATCGGGACCAATTCCTTACTACAGCACTAGTATAGGCCTGTGTATACTTGCCACCGAATATTTCCTGGTGTTGAAGGGGGCCTTCCAAAACAGTGAGCTAGCGGGTTAGGGCATTTCAATTCTCACGCGAAAACTCACTGAAAAGATATTCCACCAAGCTGCTCCGGCTCGTAAACTGGGCGGGTGAGGATGCGGGTATAGTCTTCTGGTGGCAGTGGTCAATTTACTATTTTCATTTTGTACGCAGCTCAGAGTATTCAAATAAGATCATGGGCTATTGGTTGTACGTTGACAGAGGGATGGGAATGGACAAGATGCATCAAGCAAAAGTGGGGATGAAGCAAACTGAAAACAGGGGTGAAGATACAGGAAAGTAGGAGACGTGAACAAAGGGGGGGAGACACGAATAAGGAGAGGAGAGGGGGACAAGGGAGGAACCATCTAGGACAAGGGAGACAAAGGCGCAAATTCAAGGGGGCGACGAGGAAGGTTCCCAGTCTTCTAACTCACCGGTGGACACTAGCGTAGCCTGCGCTGTTGAGACCTAAGGACATGGATGTAGGATGCATACAAACGCGTAAGGATCTACGGAGGTAATTACATGATGCCTATGTATGCCCGGTAGCGAGACTCCACATATCTCAATACGCAATATGCACCGGTCCGAGGCGACGAGTGCAGGGCGACACCGAGGTTAGGGCGAGATGGTGGTAAGAGAGGAGCGAGCAACGAGCACTGACGTGCGGGGTGGCGAAGGTTTTATTCGGGATATTGTAAGGCCTGAGGCGGGGGGGGATGTCACATGACCCACCGATAGATCTCACTGAAAAATAATTTCCTTGCTTAAGTATCTTATTCATAAACTGTTCTGGTACAGGATCTCACTCCACTCTACTCCCACTCTTCTATAGTATACTCCTGCCTTGTCTCTCCGGCACTCGATATCTGCGCTAAAACCGACTCCAGGGCGACCTTGGGTTTCAGCAGAAGAGTGATCTCCTTCGCTCTTTGACCTCCCTTGACCTCCCACGACTCCCTCCTCAATCCCATCTCTGTCGTACACAGTACTATGTTCCTTTCATCATGCAAGGGAACATCTGATGCAGCATCCTCCATCAACGTGGAATCAAATGTGACGCCGCCCTGCCAGGTCACTATTTCGAAATCGCTAGACGTGATCTCCTCTCCCAAGACGCGGTGGATGTTGAGCGCTGCATCGATGATGGCATATATCCTGTCTCCGAATCTGCCAGTCAACGCCTCAACTGCTCCGAGAAGGCTTAGTTGGCATTTGGCGCTTATAAGAATGTCTGCTAAGCCACCGCAGACATGTTTGCGAACGCCTGGCAGAGCATCTTCATTTCCTGCGCTCAGATGGCGTAGATGGCTGCGACTCAAAGCCCTCCAACGCCCTGCCACAGCTTGGTCCTCTTTTCAAATTCTTCAGTACAGCTATAACGTGCCAATCAAATGGCGCTCACCTGAATTACGAACCTGCTCGTAAAGCTTCGCGAGAACTGGAGATGACCCATTGAATGTCCAGTCGCTCGTTATCTGCCGGCACATTTGCACCAAGTAACATTGCAATGCCATCTGCAATACTGTCGGATCGTCGGTATGGGGCAAAGAGGTTAGGGACGCCATTAGCTGGTCCCCCAAATGGCCTTTGATGCGATGATGAGCTCCTTTTGAATCCTCGCCGGCTATTGTTTCGGTTGTAGCGGCTTGGAATGAGTCAGACATAAATGCAGCCAATTGGAATATGTCCTCGTTCAGAGCCAGCACGAGACCCATCGCTTCCGATGCGCTAGAAAGCGAGTCCGTCCCGGTCAAAAATGGCTGCGTGCCTTGCATTTTCCGAGTGCGATCATCGAGCAGCTTAAGGACGGTCTCCAGTTGCGCTCTCACGCTAGTGATCCCAGCGCGCAAGACTTTAGCTTCCCCCTCTCGGTCTTGGGTCATCTTTCGAAAAGAAGCAGCATCCTCGTGGGCCTGTGCGATGACTTCCTGGGATTTGCGTCTCCATTGGGCTAGCTGGACCTGGACATCGGCCAAAGTGCTGTCCTTCTCTACCATACCGGCGCGCAATTCATTGCGCTCGGCGACCACACTCTCCATACGCCGTTTCTCGTCCTTCATCTGAGCCAGATTCCCGTCCTTCTCAGCGCGAAGGCTATCGCACTCTTGTACTTTTTGCTGCAATTGGCCCTTCCCTGTATCATTATCTTTCTGTGCTTCCCGCAGGCGAGATTTGGCATGAGTCAACTTGTTGTCCTTGTCTGCCATATCAGTGCGAAGGCCGTTACACTCGACTATGATTTTATCCAGACGCCGCCCCTTTACATCGGATTCTTTCTGCACGATTCCAAGCTGACGTCGGGACTCTGCAAGTGTACGTTCTGTCTGGTTGAACTTCTCCTTCCACCGTGCGGAGTCATCACGATGACGATAAGCTGTTGAGTCTGTTCGTGTGCTCCTCCTCTCCCTCGGAATATTCTCCCACGGTCCTGCCTCAGCTCTCTCAATCAGCACATATTCAGTCATTTGTTCGCGCGGGGTACTTGGCGACAAATAGTCCTTGATCAATTCAAGCACCGAGACTGATGACATGGGCCGTGTATGTGGATTAAGACTTCAGGGTAAGAAAAAAAGACCACGGGGGTATGAAAGCGTTATCGCTGGGAATAGAGCCCAGATAACATGCGCAGGCAGCACATCCAAAACGGTACACGCACATCTAGATCTGCAGCCCTATCACATAACCGCATCAGACTGCGGAACCACGTGTCGGGCGCTGCCGGCGAAATAAAGTGACGTTCCTTTTTGGTTCCTTTCGATCGATAGCTGAACATGGCATTATCTAAGTAGATTGCCTTATCATGATTCTGAGCGAAAGCTTGTGCTGGGAATGGACTCATCGGGACTAATTCCTCACAGCACCAGTATAGGTCTGTGTAGACGAATATCCTCTGTCAGTACCTGGTCCGTACGGTCTCGGTTCTTTCCATCTGACTCTCACTCGAGGTCCCTGTCTCACTTTCGATACAATGTAACCCTAGAAAGTTGACAAACCAGAAATGTAACCATGTGCTCAGGTTAGGGTCTCGTTAAGGTCTAATTTACAGCATGTAGGCACCGGACCGCTGGCGAGAGGGGCGTGGCGTGCCTTGTTTGGCCTCCTTCTCTTCTCATGTCAACTCTATGTTCAACACTGCAGCCGAAACGGATCCGCGTCTTCTTTTGAAATACACAGCTATCTCAAACTATAAAATCAACTGTCCGGAGAGCAAATATAAGTCTGTTAAAGCAGGTACGGCCCTGGATAGTCACATATTTGATATCCTTGACGAACTGCGCGTGTTGCTAAGCAGAAATACTGGCCCGCGCCGGAGATAAACCAGAAATGTACCAGCCTAGATCCCCGTCGCTTCTCAAGACTTTCCTGAAACAGGATGGTAATTGTAATGTACTATTTTTTGCCACCATAAAGGCTCGCTTGCGAGTCCTCCCAACTCACCATTTGCCATCAACGCTCCGCACTACCTGCTTTCTCTTGCTACGATGCAGCTTCCCCAAGCGGCTACGAAAATTCTTACAGGTCTGTGGGCCGCACACTTCTCGCATACAATTGTATTCAGCTGCGTGTTCAGAGCTATTGGAACGGAACGGATACCGTGACCCTCCTCGCGCAGAAAAAGAAGGGGCCCTCAACAAAATACACACGTTCCCCGGATGTGAAAATTACACTCTCAGTAAATTATCGGGCTGGCTCTACCGAAGGCGGGCAAAGCCTGAGCCAGCGGCACCCGTCATACCGACGAGTAAGCATGCTGCGTGAATTTTTCCTGATAATAGCAACTAACTCGGATTACATCCTCCCAGCAATCACACCAGACATCGACCTCCTACTCAACGCCCTCTTTCATTATTCGCCTCCAAGCACTGCCACAATCAACCTATGGGACGATGTTGGCACTTGGTTGCGCAACAAGAGAGCGACCACCCTGCCTCAGCCCGCGGCTATGTCCACCGGCTCTCAGGGCTCTGAGCCGCGCCCTCGCGCGCCTGCCAGGAAAGAGGTACCACCGAACGTTCTGACGCCTGCCGTACTTGCTTCGGTGGCGTACTCCAGAGACTGGCCGTACCAGCCCTTCGCAGCGCCGTCATCCATGTCTTCGAGCCCTGTGCCGAATCTTGCGGTCAAAAGAGAGATGCTGTCCCCCCCTTTCCAGCATAACATCCCCTCATTGGTGCACGTGCAAGAGTCCAGGCACCGCGTCGACGAACGGCTCACCCGCGAGTCGGGGAAAGCGATTCAGAGAATGCCGAGCGGGAGCCATGACCAGCAGCTGCGGCCTCGGACACCCATCCGTCAGCCATCGCCGCGGCCCGCTCCGTACACGATGCCCTTACCCCGCCCACCTCGTATTCAAAGGCTTCAATGGCAGCAGCAGCAGCGTCAGTATTACCAGTGGCAGCATACTGAAACCCCCATGTCCATGTCGATGGTTGATGCAGGCCCTTCCACCCAGCCTCTGAAATTCTTTACTCGCGATGCCGGTGTGCCAATGGAGGGCCGCCCGCGCACTGCTCGACGCCGAGATCCCGAGCCGATGTCGCCGGTATCTTCAGTGTCTCCCAAGCCATCACACAGATCGGCGTCTCCCAGCCTCTCCGCGGGTTAGCGATATCACAGGTCCCACTTCTCCCTGCTCAGCCCTCCCAACACCCCTTCTCGCCCTGGAGTCTCTCGCTACTGATATCTGGTATTTTGATTCGGACTTGTGGTGCGACCCCGTTCGTTGACGCGGGAAAGCAAAAAAAACTTGAAGGCTATGTTCTTTCTTCTTCTTCTTCTTGATTTATGTTACAATCTATTCTTTCAAATGCTGTCTGTTCGTTTCTTGTAACTTTAGAGTCCCGGCCAAGTCTTGACTCCTTATTCTGTTGCTAAGTATTGCTTTTCGAAATCACGACTGCGTCTTCCTACCAGCTGCTTACATGAATATCTAAGTACATCATCAAAATGAGCCGTGACACACTGTTGGAAGAGCTAGGTAACCGTCGGGTGACGCGCTAGGGTTACTAGCCTGCAGATCTCATGACCGGGACAGTGTTGCTGCGCGCATCGTTCGAAGTATATATGTAAGTGGCATCCAGATTTCTGGTGCCCAAAGACAGACAGTTATAACTCGTGACTGCCTGCTCGTGGTGATGAATAATATAAAGCTGAGTAAAGCAGACAGTGGCAATAGCAGAGATGGCAGCTCGGCCTGTGGTGTCTTTCAACTTGAACCTGCTCTCCTGTGGCGGGGCGCGTGACTTTGTTTAGCAAGTTGGCTGTGCTTGTTTACACTTGTTTAAATCGGCTAATCTTCCCCATCATTGCACCCACATACATACATACGATTTTGTCAAATATCAACGGAATGCCAATGCCTCTCAATATGCCTCGTGAGACGACCCCTACTCCGTTTAAAGGCCCACTCGAAGATCCAGAGCACATTTCATGCGCATGGTACTGGGCCGACAATGCTGGGGGCCACACCTTCGACTTTGGCCAGTACATTGACCAACACCAGAGGCTCCGCGACACAAGTCTACGATACATTCTCTTCTGCCGCAAGGTGTGTTCGCGGAGGGTGAGGGTGAGTGTTCTGGCTTTCAGGGTTCTTATCTTAACTAACAACACGACTTGAAGCCAGAGTTTTTTGTTGCTTCGGACAGATACACTGAAGGTCTGGAAGCAAGTCTTCAAGATGACTATGGACGCTTCATTGTTCCCTTCGGCAAAAAGCACCGCGGAAAGATGATCGAAGAATGTAGAGATAAACGCTGGTTCTTGTGGTCTCAGAAGAACACACGGCTCACCAATCGCGTAAGTTCACATCACCCTCCAACAATCCCAGTATCTTATGGACCATTTTCTGTAGCACCCTCTTTATTTTAAAGCTGTCCAACAATGGCTTGATCATCCAAATCATCATATGGCCGTCCGCGATGTCGGCGAGCTATGTGACCCTAGAGAATACGAAAGGGATGTGGCTGAATACTTGGATGAAGACGAGGAGGACAAGCTATCGAAGCTCGAGGAGGAGGAGATGGAGGCCGATAGGCGGTTCATTGTGAATTCGGTGGAGAATAGCCAAGTCAGCATCGAAGATGAGCTTGACATCCTAGATGCGAAAGCAGAGAGGGTGTGGAATGAGAGCTCGGAGGACGACAGCTATCCTGGTTCCACACAAGACACACAAGGTGTGTCATATGTCGGCATGCAGCGAACAGTGATGCTGACTTATATTGTCGATCCGCCAGTAGGAAGAAAAATCACGCGACGAAACACAGGAAAGCGGGCTCGTGTCCTCTGGTCGGCGTTATCAGATGCCGAGGAAGAGATTACACAGATGACGCCTCAACCCGGAAGGCTGAAGCGCAGAGCATCAACAGAGTCTGAGGAGGAGGATGTTGGTCCCAAGTCTCTGCATAAAAGAGGAAAGTTCCCAATGAACAACTCGGGTGATCGCTCCGAGCCGACTGCTGTCAATGATGCCACACCAGCTGCAGCGATAGTAGGGGCGGGTGACCATAGCTCCGCAAGTGAGAAACAAGAGTAGTACATTTAGCAGGGTGTCGTCCTAGTACTTGACAGAATAAAGTGCGGGATCTGGCTTGTCACAGTTGTTCGGACATGACTTTGTTTGGTCCTGTTTATGTAGGTAACTAGCTGGTACCCGTGCGATGCACGGGATCGACAATCAAAGAAATTAAAAGTCAATGAGCTTTTGTATATTTGAAATCAGGTAAATGTCAATTTAATGCTACATTAATGTTCGCGTAGCCACGAAGCTATTCGGTGATGGGAGAGGCTTACCCCTCTTGAAACGGGCGTCCGACTCAAGAAAATGGGCGCAAATAGGGAACTTTCATGTCAATCTGTAGAAAGCGACGTGGGCCGGATAGGGGGTTTGCCTGTGTCTATGTCCCAGCTTGTACCATTGAAAATAATCCCGAGTGCTTATGACACAGTGCCGTGCCCGTGCCAGTGCCAGTGCCAGTTGAGTGCCAGTGATCATGTCCATGTGAGTACCCTTGCGAGTGCCCATGCCCATCCAGTTGCCCATGCCCGTATAGTGCCCTTGCCTGTACCAGTGCCCGTCCGAGTCCGAGTCCGAGTCCGAGTGTGAGTGTCCGTTTCCGTTTCCAATGAGTACCTTAGCCTGTGCCCATTTGAGTGCTCATGCGAGTTTCCACGTGAGTGTCCGTGTCTAATGCTCATGCCATCGCCCGTCCGACTGCTAGGGCCAGTGCCAGTGCTCGTGCCCGTCCGAGTGTTCATGATCATACCCGTGCCAGTATCCGTGCCCGTTCCAGTGTCATGTCAGTAGTTGTGCCTATACCCAGTGCCCGCTCCAAGGCTAGTAGCCCGTATCTCTGTCCCGCGCCAGTGCAAGATTACCCGTGCCCGTGCTCGTTCCAGTGCCAGTGCCCGTGCCAGTGGGGAAGCTCAAATGCAAAGTGAGGTGGTTTAAATATTGCAGGCGAGTGTTGCAGAAAGCTCTGGAATTTTCTTCCCGTACACTGAAGGAAAGCTGAGAGAAATTTCCAGAAACCCGCGCCACGATTTCTTTTACATTTTTGGCATCACTGGGTCTCGGTGTTCCAACTACGTCCATATCCATCCTCTCATGTATTTCTAGAACTTTCGTTATCCTGGTTTCTAGAAACTTCGTTATCTAGGACCGCCTTCTTTTGTAGTGTAGATTTGGGTGGTCACGGGTATATTGCGCTCATATGCATATGATCTTCACGAACATCAACAATATAGCCTAGGCCTTTTAACATGTCTCGTCCTGAGACGCCTCCTCCGTTCAAACCGCTACTGGCTGACGATCCGGACGACCCGTCTTGTGCGTGGTGCTGGGCTGACAATGCTGGGGGGCACATCCTCGACTTTGGCAAGTACACTGGCAAACGCCAGAGGCTCCGCGACACAAGTCTCTCGTACCTTCTCTTCTGCCGCGGAAAGTGTTCGTGGAAGGTGAGTTCTCTGGCTTTCGGGGTTCTTATCTGATCTAATAACACGAGTTGAAGCCGGAGTTCCTCGTTGCTTTCGACAAATACTACGAGGGCCTGGAAGCAAGTATTCAAGATGACTATGGGCGCTTCATTGTTCCATTCGGAAAGAAGCACCGTGGAAAGATGATTGAGGAATGTCGAGACAAGGATTGGTTCATGTGGTCTCAGACGTGCCGGGCACTCACAGATCGCGTGAGTTCACGTTCTCCCGTTATGCGATTATGCCATTGAATGATTTCGACAATCCGCGCCTCTTACTGTGTCCTTTCTACAGTACCCTCTGTACTTCGCAGCCGTTCAGCGATGGCTCGATCATCCGAATCATCATATGGCCATCCGCGATGTCGGCGAGCGGACTGTTGATCCCACGGAATATCGAGAGGATGTAGAGGATTATATGACCGTACGCGAGTGGTACGAATTGCCGCAACCGCCGCAAGATGAGGTCACTGCGGCTGAAGACGAGAGCAGCAGCAAAGACGAGAGCGAAGGCGAGAGCGAAGGCGGCAGGGAGGACTCGCTGGACATCCTGGACGCTCTTGCTGAGAAAGAAACAAAGAAGATCAAGAAAGCGAAATCTGCCGAAACCGCCAGACAGAACCAGAGTCACAAGCGCAATAGCATCGCTAGCCACTTCAACGCGCAGAAGGGTGTCAAAGTGCACACCAAGACTCGACGGAAGTCAAGGCACAAGGTTGGTCCCGCGTGTTGTGGACGTCCGTCATATAACGCGGCTGACCTCTGATCCTAGAATCCCGAGTCAGAAATGACACTGGACGATTTTGTAGAGGATGATGGTGGTATCGACAGCAACGAATCATATTATGGCTCGTCTGCCAGCTCTGACGAAGATGGTGATGATTCTCATATGCAAGGTATGGAAGGGATGGAATGCAATCCTCGACCCATTGACCCATATTGTTTGCCTGTTAGGAACTAGGAGAATTACGCGAAGTTTAGCTCACGTATCAGCTACCCAGCGAATGGGTCACCAGGACGTTGAAGAGGTATCGGCCGGCTCGGTCGAGGATGCTTCAGAGGGAGACCCTCCTCGTACGTATACTGCGCTTCACCGCCACTTACGAGAGCTTATACTTGCTTAGCGGCAACTCATTCGATGTTAACGCGGAGACAGACCAGATCCGCCATACGTATGGAGAACGGTTCAGAATCTTCATCCGAAGATGCTGATCCGTCTGCTTCCGCATCTACGCAAGAGGGAGCTGATGATATTGAGTCTCAATCTGAACAGGGAGAAGCTGACCCTGTGGAAGAACATGAGCAGAGCGCAGCCACTTCTAGGCTGAAGGGCGACCACGAGGTTGAAGGTGTATCCGAAGGCATCGATTATGATACTTCAGAGGCTGACCCCCCTCGTAAGCACACTGCGCTTCAGCCACACTTATGAGAGCTTACACTTGCTTAGCGACAACTCACTCGATGGTAACGCGGGCCCAGGGTGGAGCAGCTGCCGAGGAAACAGAGGACGTTTCAGATCAATGGTCTGAATCACCCCCTTCTGGATCCTCGCACAAGCAACTTGGCTTTTTTTGCGATATCGGATTACAATATCAACAGGAGGAAAGCGAACCTGTGGATGGGGTATCTATGCTTTTATCCTCGGATGAGGGGAGCGTTGACCTCAAGGCTCCTCCCCGCAACACGGGAAAGCGGGCTCGTGTCATCTCGTCGGCGCCATCTCCAGATGCTGAGAAAGAGATGGCACATATTGTTATAACGCCTCAGCAGACGCGGCTTCAAGGGGTCCAGGTGGACACTCCCAGACGAGGGAAGCGCAGAGCATCGGCAGTTCTCTCTTCGGATGAAGAGGATTATGACCCGAAGTGGCTCCGTAAAAAGGGGAAGTGGGTTCATGTTCTCTCGTCGGCGTCGTCTCCCGATGCTGAGGAAATTGAAACCCGGCCGCAACATGTGCAGGGGCCGCGTGATAGCCCTGCACCTGTTCCTTACCCCCTGAGCTATGAATTGGCGCAAGGGTCAGAACAGACGAGTGGAAGGAGTCGCTCCCGGGGGTCGACTGCTGCCAAAGATGCGACACCATCGCCAGCAGGGCGGGGGACTATGGCCTCACAAATGCGAACCAAGAGTAGTAAATTCAGTAGGATGTCGTCTAGTACTTGAATAAAGTGAAAGGTTCGGAGGTGTGGCTTATCGCAGAGCTTGAACGTGAGCTCGGTCACTTAGTCCATCTAGTAACCTTATTACACTATTCACGTCGGCGGCGACAACCTGATATTCGATGAATGTGATTGAAGCCTAAGCGTCCAGAGAGGTTTAAAGGAATTCCACAAATGCGAGTCACAGATGATCATGTTACATAGGTAATGATTTACAGGGTTATGGGTATAGATACATAGATATGAAAGCAAAAGTCCGTTGGGTCGTATGATATGCTATGAGCGAAATTCGAGATTTGAACACAGGATCTCAGAGGATGGGGATTGGGTAACAGTTGGGCGAAAATATAACAAATGAAATAACGAGATGAAGAAGATTTCGGGTTGTCCGACAATCCACGTTGTGCCTTCAAAGAAGTTTTGTGTTGCATGCAGGAATCGGTAGTCGATGTTAGCATCCAACCGATGTTCGTGCACTCTTTCTAATGACCAGGTTAGAAATGTGTGGAGCATGCATTTCCGATGCCTGATACGCACTAATTCCAAGGCAACACGTATTGCCTAAATAAAGACATGGGGAATCTTTTGGAGCCTGAGTCTGACTCGGCGCCCAGTCCTGAAAGAGAGCTGTGTCAGCAACCTGCAGGCTTCACAAGAAAGATTAGCACGAACGATGGGAGGAAGTTGGGCGACTGCAGCTCTTGAGCCCCTGTCGCTTGATAGCTATAGGGGCTGGGGCTGGGGCGGCTTCTGTGGGTGCGATGCACGCAAAGCCAAACAGGATGACCATGAGGAAAGCGTAGCCCAAAAGTCGGAAGGGGCACATGATAAACGACATAAGGCAGGGATAATGAGTTATCCGAAGGCCAGGTCGTGTGAGGGTCGGTGAGTTCAAAGGTAGAGGCCCTCTTGAGTCTTTATATACACAACCTGGCAGCCCCACACCCGGGCGCGCTCTTTATATTCTGCTCGAAGCCACCGACGGACATGAGATATAAATACGCTTTCGGCGCGCAATATGACCAGTTTAGGTCGGACCACGTTAAATTGGGGTCGGGCGAAGGATAGAAGGAGGGAAAGGGATAGGAGAAAGCGGGCAAGGGATAGGAGAGCCCGCGTATTCGACGGGCACTGAGATAACAGCGCAGTTCTAGGCTTCGAGATGCGCATAAATTAGCCCGATGACGAGGGCAAATCAAATACAACCACCGGCACAGTCGATGATCGACCAACAGCAAATAGCCTTCGGCGTCATAGGGCTCGCTATTGTCTGTTATCTGTTATCGTGTCGTTTTCTTGCCAGAGGATCATTTATCATGCAGCACACATCAGAGGTTTAATGAGTGCCCTGTTTTATTTAGGGGCCTAGGGGTATTCGACAGAAAGAGGTGGGATAAGGTGGGATACCGATGTCAAACATAGTGACTAGTAGTTGTGATGTCAGGACCAAGCAGGATGTGGAACCTTAGTACTGTTTCCCGGAGCATATTATGGGATATTTTTCCAGTCCTTGAGCTTTAGGTGAAGAACGAGGTACGATTACTTGAAGGATGTCTAGGAGAGACTAAGCTTTAGGGCCCAAAAGGAGAGGTTTCGGGGGGTTGGTTCCAAGGAGAGGCCTAGATACCGACCAAGACTTATTTTCTGCGCCCTATACAAGTGCGTTAAAAGTGCATGCTCTAGACCAGATCCCAGTCAGATAACAGCGAAGTCAGGCAGCTTGCCATTATGATTGCGAAATGAATGGAAATTCAATGGACTTTGGAGCGTTGATGATGTAGAAAACCAATATGATTCTGAAGAAACTGATGTCGCTGGCAAACAAGCCACAACACTGGCACCACCTCGCCACCTTGTGGCAACTTTGAACAGGT
This sequence comes from Athelia psychrophila, assembly GCA_001630335.1. Taxonomy (NCBI): domain Eukaryota; kingdom Fungi; phylum Basidiomycota; class Agaricomycetes; order Atheliales; family Atheliaceae; genus Athelia; species Athelia psychrophila. The sequence goes on from KV417829.1 coordinate 46,688, forward strand.
ATGTGATCACTTTCTAATCACTTTCCGTGTCATAAATTTTGCTGGAGAAGTTTAAGATAGACCAGAAATTGCATTGAAATGCAGCGGATTTAACACAGAAGCTGCGCAAGCGAAGTCTGGGCCGATGCCGGCGTGTGGCTCACTACCAGCTGGCACTGGAACAGCAACATCAATGTCAATAACCACAACCAACAAAAAAAACAGCAGTAACGAGCGAGAGCGCAAGCAACACAAACAACCGAACGCACACAAACAAAAATGAAGGAAACGAAAAAGAAAGGAAAGAGAGGCTAACAAATAAAACGAACAAGAAAGAAAAGAAAAAAGAAAGAAACAAGAAACAAGAAACACACCCCACCCAGGAGGAGGAGTGCCTCCCACCACTACACACATGCGCCAAGTATCTGCGCATCCAACATCACCGTAGGCTTCAACAGAAGCGTGATATCTATCGCCCTCCCTTCCTTGTCGACAATTGCTTCCCTCCGTGTTAACCCCAGCCCCACTGTACAGAGCACGGCCTCCTTCGTTCCGCACGACGAGCCATCCCCTCCGGCATCTTCCATCCGCGTAGGATCGAATATGACGCCGCCTTCGTAACACACGACATCCAAGTCGCAGGAAGTGACATCCTCCCCGAGGATACGTCTGAGTTGCATAGCTCCGGTGATGACTTTGTCGATTCTGTCACCATACTTGTTGAGCTCTGCAAGTATCTCAGGGCAGCTGAGCTGACACTTGGCGATCCGAAGTATGTCTACCAAGTAGCTGTAGACATGTCCTCGCAGCATGTCCTCGCAATCCGTGTCTCTTGTTGTTTGGCGCAAATGACGACGAGCCAGCGCCCGCCATCTTCCCGCGACGGCTTGAATCTCTGTTGATGGAGGGGGTGAGTACAAATACGACGTTGCAATACGGTGACTTCCTCACCTTCATCGCGCACCTCTACATAAAGTGAAATGATGTTGGCAGCAGATTCGCGTAACGTCCAAGCCCCGATGAGGTCCTTTGATACCCCCGCCAGATAGAACTGCAGTGCCATCTGGAGCACAGTCGGATCCTCATCATGCGCCTGGGACACCAGTGCGACCTTCAGTCGAACTCCAAGGTACATTTCCACTCTATTCTCTGCGACCATTCGCGCATCTTCGCTAACTGGTGCGCCTCCGGAGTCGGACATCGGTAACGAATCTGCCATGAATGCCGACAGTTGAAATATTTCTTCGTTCAATGACCGAACCAGCGCGATGACATCGGCACCAGAGTACGCATCCGCTTTGGTCACGAATACCTGAGCGCCTTTCAACTCGTGGGTCCGAGTCTCGAGAAGTTTGAGATTACTCTCCATGCGCATGTTGATTGCGGCCACTTCGGCGCGTGAGGTTTTGGCATCCTGTTGTTGGCGATGGACTTTCTCCTCCAGTTCAGCGATTTTGGCAAGGGCTCGCCCTTTGGAATTCTCGCTGTCGTGCCTCAAGATCCGCAAGTGAGCATTGTCACTCTCCATCTCTTCCAATTTGGTCTGCAGACCATCCCGCTCCATTGTTATCTCGTTCGCGCGGTCTCGCCCAATCTGCTCCTTCCTTTTCATATCTCCCAACTGCCGTCCCTGATCTGCGAACGCGCGGTGTAGCTTGTCGAATTCATACTGCGTGCTCGCAACAACATCGCCGTATGCGCTTCGACCCCAGTAACGCTTGGACTCCCGGCCACCAATGGTAGGACATTCGAGCTGTCGCGATCGCCTTGGCTCCTGCATTGCGTCTCTTGCTATGCGACTTGCAAAGCGAAAGGAAGGTGCCTCTTCGTTTGTGGTGACCTCGACCGTGCCATCAATGCCAGCCCCTTGTCCGGCAGATTCGACTGTAGCACTGGAATTTCTTGCCAAGCTGAAGAGACTGGAGCCAAATTCGAACATCGTGATCTTTGGTAGAGGAGGCCTGAGACGTTGATTGTGCAAAAAGTGGGGATTCAGGTACAGACCGTCAATCATGAGCTACCGCATATGACTACCTCCAGGCAAGACATATATGCATAAGAGCCTAGAACTTCCCAGAGGCATCTGTCACGCGGGAAGAAGATCTTCCTTCAAGTTAACTGATCTTGTCACGAAGACTCTGTGGCTTCAACGTATCACTGGAACCCCCTTTTACAAGCAATTCGAACATAGAAAGGACCGCCGTTACTCTTTTGAACGAGTGGTTCCGAATCGAAGATTGTAGTGGAAAACGTCGCGGAGCTTGGCGTCAGTGTCTGCTAGTGCCCGCTGTTGCATCCTTTCGACTGTCAAAAGTTGCTTCTGCACAGACACCCTTGCGGACCGTTGCGGAGTCTTGGATACTTTACTAGGAACTGTTCAAAAGTAACTTTGGAAGCCTCGCCCAGTGTGAGTGTTCTAGCCCACCTGTTCAGGAGAGTTATAGTGCTTACGGAGCCATCGCAACCTGCCCGCAGGGCGTCAATCAGATTCTTGGAATGTTTGCTTTTTTTGACGCTCAATTGAGTCTTGACGCTCATCGTTCGCGACTTGATCGTTCTTCATTTATCCTAAAGCGATCGAGACTAAGGGCGTCGCTTGGACTTCCTACCTTGACAGCAGTCCCGGGTACGCCGACATCCTCGTTCTATTTCTCTTTTCTAGGGTTGCTTCTTTGCCAAAAACATTATACGGCTAGACGTCGACCAGACGCTTAGCTTATAATAATAGCAAGTCGGTAACGATCTCTAGCATGCTATCGAGAATTTCCGTTCCTTTTACCTTTTATCGGTGACCTGGCTCTTCTCATGTGTCCAAGGATGTAATAAAGGCGATGTTCTCTTCACGCATCTGGGAAGGCTGTTTTACTGTCTAAGGGTGGTGTGACAATATGCTCGCATTTTCAGCGATGAACACGTTTCAGATGCCGCTTATGCGAATTTGATCTTCGACGCCGATTTCGGTGAGTGGGAATCGGAGGTAAGGAAAGACGCTGATTCTTAAAGGCAGCCTATACGTTCACGTCTATCTGCTAACAATGGCACCATCCAGGCTTCCTTACCATGGCTCTGGGCGCAAGCTTGTCCTCGCAATGGACATCGGGACCACGTTCTCCGGAATATCTTACGCTGTTCTTGACCCAGGAGAGATCCCTGTGATCAAAGGCGTGACGAGGTGAACTAGATTTTGTTTTACAAATCTTGCGCTAACATCTTTGTAGATTTCCAGCGCAAGAGAACGTTGGTGGCGATTCAAAAATCCCCTCCATCATCTATTACGACCGACTAGGCAATGTGCAAGCTGTCGGGGCGGAGGCGCTGCAGGAAAGTATTGTAGAGGCGGCGGAGGACAACGGTTGGATCAAGTTGGAATGGTAAGCCCATCGCAGGACATTCCAGGTTTGCCTTCGTTGACCATATCTTCCTCAGGTGGAAGCTTCATCTTCGCCCGAAACGACTGGCCTCCTCTCACATAAACGACAGCGACCTCCCGAAACTTCCCCCCAACAAGACCGCCGTCGGTGTCCTCGGCGATTTCATGAAATATCTTCTACACTGCGCGCAAATTTACATTAGCGAAACGCACTCGGAGAGTTTATGGAAGTCGGTCGCTGACAACATCGACTTCGTCCTAACCCATCCGAATGGATGGGAGGGGCCACAGCAATCCGAGATACGGCGTGCGGCCGTTATTGGAGGGCTTGTTTCCGGCGGGCCTGGGGCACAATCGCGCATCCAACTCTTGACGGAGGGGGAGGCTAGCTTGCATTTCTGTATTGAGAACGGTCTGACATCTGATTACACTATAGTCCGTGATTCCGTCTACCTCGTTTCATTCTCCTGATCGCATTCTTGTTTGTTTCCTCAGGATAGGAAAGGTATCATAATCGTCGATGGTGGAGGCGGGACCATTGATTTGAGTGCATATTCAATGGTGAAGCCTCCGGCATCCTTTGGAGAAATCGCGCCAACCGAATGTGAGTATTCAATGTACTAAATTATAGTCGAAGCCCGTTGACCGGCCCAACCAGGCCGTCTCCAAGGATCAGTGTTCGTTGACCGCCGAGCGCACATGTATCTCCAGGGTAAGTGATCATGTTGTCCATACCTGCCTGTCGTCCTAAACGCTTATTAATTAAGCGAAACTGGCGAACTCCAAGTTTGGTACGGCAGAAGATATCAAGAATATGGTGGATTGTTTCGGAAAATCGACCAAGTTGAAGTTTCGTAACCCCGAAGAACCTTCATACATCAAGTTCGGCGGAGTTCGAGATACAGATTTGGCAGCTGGTATTCGTTCTGGGCAGCTCAAACTCCCTGGGTGTGTATTCTTCTTTGCTCGTGGGCCACTCCACTAAATGTATATTATGCAGGTCAGATATCGCCGCTCTTTTTGAACCTTCGATTGAAAGTATTATACAAGCGATCGAGGAACAGCGACGGACTGCACGCATGACCATCACGGTGAGTCGAGGCTAATTTATAACCATATTTAGTTCCTGTTTGATAAAAGCAACTAGTCTATATTTCTTGTGGGTGGTTTCTCCGCCAGCGAATACCTATTCCACAGGCTGCAGGAGCTCATGTCCTGTAAAGGGATTACTCTCTTGCGCCCTGACAGTCACCAGTACGTGATATCTCAATTTCAAAACGTTCTGAGCCTGAACTTATCACATGTATATGACGCAGGAACAAAGCAGTTGCGGATGGAGCTCTTTCGTTCTATCTCGACCATAGCGTCTCTATACGCGTAGCCAATAAAACGTTTGGCGTAGATTGCATGGAAATGTTCGATCCGTATGATCAGGACCACATTTCCCGGTCCGGTACAAAGATTATGCACCCCTCGGGACATGAATATATTCCGGACACTTTCGATGTCATACTTTCCAAGGTATTCATGCATTTATACGGCTTGCTTTCTAGCTCACCTCTGTTACCAGGGAACTTGCGTTCAGGAAGAAACTGAATTTCGCAGTGACTTCCAGCAAACCTCATTTCGCAAGGCAGATCTGACAAATGTACAAGCATTCATTCGCTGCTACCATGGAAAATTGCAGCATCCGCGGTGGACGGACATTGAAATAGGTATGTGCCTTTTATTCGCTGCAAATCCGGGAAGCTAGCTGAAGGAACAACGCAGATCAATTTTCATCATTGTGTGCGGTTGAAGCAGATACATCGCAGCTAGCAAACTCTCTGAAATTGTGCCGCGGCCGCGGGGTTCCTTTCTACCAGATGAAGTATAGTATTGTGTTGTTGTTTGGACTCACGGAGCTCAAAGCGCAAATCTGTTGGGTTGAAAATGTACGCTTTATGCATTATGCTTTCGAGAGCGTGTCGAGTTACTTACTGTTTTGATATCAGGGGGTAGAGAAACGGTAGGCGATCTGACACTGATCTATTTCATGCATGTTGACTGACTCGAACGGTTTAGTGGTCCTGCAAGGGTCGTTTATGATATTGACGAGACAATTGCGGACGTCTAGTCACAACCGACCCGGTCCTCTCAGTACTCAAGTTCTCGGTGGATTCAAGTTGATCCTAGTCTCGCATTTCAGTAGTGACTTGTTTTTTTTACTATGTAGAATCATTTACTTTGATATGTTGCAAATGTGTTGGCTTCTTTAATTATACGGCTTCTTCACCGGTTTTTGGCGTGCTGATTACCTCAAACGCTTAATCAAGGTAGCTTCGGTAGCTAGACTATTATCTTCTTCTTATGCTTACATATTTAAATGACCGCAGCGCACGAACATCGAGTTGAATAAAGTGGTTGCTTTGTACAGGTGGCGCCTATCCGACACCACGGTACTCTCTACTTC